>JBBPBX010043456.1:14058-27910 GCA_038048925.1 Garcialebias charrua | reverse complement strand
GGAACATAGAGTGACCTATAAGAGTGGAGGAAGGAGTACACAGGTCGACTACATTCTGTGTAGAAGAGGAAACCTGAGGGAGATTGGAGACTGTAAGGTTGTGGCAGGGGAGAGCGTGGCCAGACAGCATCGGATGGTTGTGTGTAGAATGACTGTTGTTGTGAAGAAGAGAAAAATGAGTAAAACCAGAGAAGAAGACCAAATGGTGGAAGCTAAAGAAGGAAGAATGTTGTGAGAAATTCAGAGATGAGCTGTTAAAGGCTCTGGGTGGTAAGAAAGAGCTTCCAAATGACTGGGCTATTACAGTAACAGCAATTAGAGAGACAGGTAGGAAGGTACTTGGTGTGTCATCTGGACAGAGAATGGATGATAAGGAAAACTGGTGGTGGAATAGTGAATGTGCAGGACGCTGTTCAAAGAAAGAGATTAGCCAAGAAGAAATATGACAGTGAGAGGACTGAAGAGAGGAGACAGGAATATAAAGAGATGGGACATAGAGCAAAGAGGGAAGTAGCCAAGGTAAAGCAGATGGCGTACAATGAGTTTTATGGGAGACTGGACACTAAAGAGGGCGAGAAAGACTTGTACCGATTGGCAAGACAGAGGGATCAGGCTGGATAGGATGTGCAGCAGATTAGGCTTATTAAATATAAGAATGGTAATGTTCTAACAAGTGAGGGGAGTGTGACAGGAAGATAGAAGGAGTACTTTGAGGAGCTAATGAATGAAGCGAATGAAAGAGAAACAAGAGTAGAAGTCATGGAAACTGTGGACCAGGAAGTGGGAAAGATCAGTGAGGGTGAAGTTCGGAAAGCTCTGAAAAGAATGAAGAAGGGGAAGGCAGTAGGACCTGATGACATACCAGTGGAGGTTTGGAAATGTCTTGGAGAGATGGCAGTGAGGTTTTTGACTCAAATATTCAATGGCATATTTGATGGTGAGAAAATGCCTGAGGAATGGAGAAGTGAACTTGGTGCCCATTTTTAAGAACAAGGGTGATGTACAGAGTTGTAGCAACTACAGGGGAATTAAGTTGATGAGCCACACGATGAAGATCTGGGAGAGAGTTGTGGAAGCAAGACTTAGACAAGAGGTGACTATCTGTGAGCAGCAGTATGGTTTCATGCCAAGAAAGAGCACCACAGATGTCATCTTTGCTTTGAGAATGCTAATGGAGAAGTACAGAGAGGGTCAGAAAGAACTCCATTGTGTGTTTGTGGATTTAGAAAAAGCATATGAAAGGGTGCAGAGGGAGGAGGTGTGGTATTACATGAGGAAATCTGGAGTGGCAGAGAAGTATGTTAGACTGGTGACATGTATGAGGACAGTAGGCCAGTGGCGAGATGTGCTGTAGGGGTGACAGATAGCTTCAAGGTGGAGGTGGGATTGCATCAAGGATCGGCTGTGAGGATATGGCGCCATCTAGTGGGCACCTTTTGTTTGTTCTCCATGTTTACTCAGTTTAGTTTCTTGTCAGTCATCTGCTAGTTTTATTTAGTTTCCCTTGCTCCAGTTTTTGTTGTAGGTTTGCATGTTTTAGTTTATTCAGGTTCCCTGCTCCAGTTTAGTTGTTCATGTCACAGTCTATTTATGTTACAGGTTTTAGGTAGTTCTCTGGCTCCAGGATGGCTTCCCTAATGTTACTCCAATCAGTCTATTATTTCCACCTGTGTCTCTTGCCCTGTCTGTGTATATATACTCTGTCTGCCAGTCTGTTTTTGTCGCGTCGTCGTTAGGTCTTCCATGTCACGTCCCTCCCAGGTCTATGTAAGTTTTGCTGCCACGCAGCTCTTTGATTTTGTTTATTCACCATTAAAGTGTTTCTTTATATTTTCTGAGTCCGAGTCCCTGCTTGCACAATTGGGTTCTTACCTGCCTCTGGAGTAAACCCTGACAGTACGACGCGACCTCATTCAGAACCCAGCAAGCCGGGATCTCCTCAGAAAGATATAAGTCACGTTGCTCACCTTTTTTGTCCCGAGCCACAGATGGGGGAACCCGTGATCCATTACGGTGGGTTCCACTTGGAACCCGCTCGACCTCAAGTTTGCTGTCAGGCGATGGAAATCCTGCCCTCGCCTCTTCTGGTATTGGAGGAGGAATGGAGGGTCCAGCTCCAAGAAGACCGCCTGACGTCCTTCTCCACATCCGTCTCTTCAGCCCCACTCGTGGTTTCTGGCTGGACATCTGGTGAGGATGAGGACGATTTATGTTTGGTGCCTATTCCCCAGTCACGCCGCCGTCGGGGCGGCAAAAAGAGGACACAGAAGCGATCCGCCACTCCTCCGTGCCGACCGACTGTTCCTGCTGGGTCCGGCGAGACCACGCTTCCTGGAATCAGCGGCCCCAGTGTTGCTGTGGGAGCGGGTGACGTGACTCCGCCTCTCAGGAGTCAGGTGGAGGCAGAACTCAACGTCACATCCCCACATGGAATCTCTTCCACCCCAGGTCCTAACTCTAGCCACAACAGTGTTTACAGCTACCAGCCAGCCTTCTGCAGCAATCACTACCACAACCAGTCAGTCATCAGCAGGGGGCGCTGATCTGCTTTCATCGGCTGTTGCAGTTAAGGCTTCTCGCCACCGCAGAAAGAGGGGTAGACGTGGGTCTCAAGCCCCCTCTCTGCCCGACTCGCCAACTGCAGCGCCGACTGCAGAAGATGACTCCTCACCTGTTGCTGACTCGTTGGCTCTCAACGCTTCGGTTCCTGGTTCCGGTTCTTCAGCTCCTGGTTCCAGCTCTTCAGCTTCAGCTCCAGCGCCTGCAGACTCGACGGTGGTCTCCTCGCCTGCAGACTCGACGGTGGTCTCCTCGCCTGCAGACTCGACGGTGGTCTCCTCGCCTGCAGACTCGACGGTGGTCTCCTCGCCTGCAGACTCGACGGTGGTCTCCTCGCCTGCAGACTCGACGGTGGTCTCCTCGCCTGCAGACTCGACGGTGGTCTCCTCGCCTGCAGACTCGACGGTGGTCTCCTCGCCTGCAGACTCGACGGCCGTCCTGCCTACGTCTTCAGAGGGTCCCGACGCCTCCCACGGTTCCAGTCTCGGGAGGGTCCAGGAGGACTCCTCCCACGGTTCCAGTCTCGGGAGGGTCCAGGAGGACTCCTCCCACGGTTCCAGTCTCGGGAGGGTCCAGGAGGACTCCTCCCACGGTTCCAGTCTCGGGAGGGTCCAGGAGGACTCCTCCCACGGTTCCAGTCTCGGGAGGGTCCAGGAGGACGTCTCCCACGCTCCCTGCTGGCCAGTGGTCTTGCAGCCAGAGGGCGCTGCCCTGTCTCCGGCTCCTGAGGGCGCTGCCCTGTCTCCGGCTCCAAGGGACGCTGCTGCCCTGCTTCCAGCCTCAGAGGGTTCGGACGCCTCTACGTCCTCAGAGGGTCCGGACGCCTCTACGTCCTCAGAGGGTCCGGACGCCTCTACGTCCTCAGAGGGTCCGGACGCCTCTCAGTCCACGGAGGGTCCCGGCGCAACAGACGCCTCCACGTCCACGGAGGGTCCCGGCGCAACAGACGCCTCCACGTCCACGGAGGGTCCCGGCGCAACAGACGCCTCCACGTCCACGGAGGGTCCCGGCGCAACAGACGCCTCCACGTCCACGGAGGGTCCCGGCGCAACAGACGCCTCCACGTCTACGGAGGGTCCCGGCGCAACAGACGCCTCCACGTCTACGGAGGGTCCCGGCGCAACAGACGCCTCCACGTCTACGGAGGGTCCGGGCGCCTTCCACGCATCCTATTCCGAGGGGGTCCTGGAGGACGCCCCTCCCGTATCTTGTTCCGAGGGGGTCCTGGAGGATACCCCTCACGTCTTCGGCTGCCCAGAGGTCATGCAGCCAGCTCCAGAGGGTCTTTCGACGTCGACTCCAGAGGGTCTCTCGTCTCCGTCTCCAGAGGGTCTCTCGTCTCCGTCTCCAGAGGGTCTCTCGTCTCCAGAGGGTCTCTCGACGTCGTCTCCAGAGGGTCTCTCGACGTCGTCTCCAGAGGGTCTCTCGACGTCGTCTCCAGAGGGTCTCTCGACGTCGTCTCCAGAGGGTCTCTCGACGTCGTCTCCAGAGGGTCTCTCGACGTCGTCTCCAGAGGGTCTCTCGACGTCGTCTCCAGAGGGTCTCTCGACGTCGTCTCCAGAGGGTCTCTCGACGTCGTCTCCAGAGGGTCTCTCGACGTCGTCTCCAGAGGGTCTCTCGACGTCGCCTCCAGAGGGTCTCTCGCCTCCAGAGGGTCTCTCGCCTCCAGAGGGTCTCTCGCCTCCAGAGGGTCTCTCGCCTCCAGAGGGTCTCTCGTCTCCAGAGGGTCCCAATGCCGCAGACGTCGCTTCGCTCGACATCGGGGATGTCGTAGCGCTCGACGTCTCGACGCTCGATATCGATGAAATCATCTCAATGCTCGAGGTCCTAACGCTCGACGTCTCGACGCCGCTCGAGGAGATCTCGACGCCGCTTGAGGAGATCTCGACGCCGCTCGAGGAGATCTCGACGCCGCTCGAGGAGGTCTCGACGCCGCTCGAGGTGGTCTCGACGCCGCTCGAGGTGGTCTCAACGCCGCTCGACTCCTCTTCTGACGTCTCGTGGCTTTGCGCCACTGCGCCGCATGAGGGAGCTCCTGTTTTGGGTGGACCCTGGAGAGTCCTACCTTCGTCTACGACTGTCCTGGGGCCTCGTCGCCCACGGAGGCTCCTGTCTGACGGGCGGCACCCCGGCCGACCGCCTGACCGTCTCCTGCCTGACGGGCGACACCCCGGCCGACCGCCTGACCGTCTCCTGCCTGACGGGCGACACCCCGGCCGACCGCCTGACCGTCTCCTGCCTGACGGGCGACACCCCGGCCGACCGCCTGACCGTCTCCTGCCTGGAGGATGGGCCGCTGCCCGTCTGGACGTTATTGTGTTCTTGTTCTATGTTTAGCCCGTGTCTTGGTTTTTTGTCCTTGTCTGTTTGTGTTTGGGCCCGCCGTCCTTGCGGTTCCTCCTTCTGCCCGCCCGTGTCTTTTTGGGGGGGGGTTCTTGGGGACGCCGGGGGGCGTCTTTGAGGGGGGGGTACTGTGAGGATATGGCGCCATCTAGTGGGCACCTTTTGTTTGTTCTCCATGTTTACTCAGTTTAGTTTCTTGTCAGTCATCTGCTAGTTTTATTTAGTTTCCCTTGCTCCAGTTTTTGTTGTAGGTTTGCATGTTTTAGTTTATTCAGGTTCCCTGCTCCAGTTTAGTTGTTCATGTCACAGTCTATTTATGTTACAGGTTTTAGGTAGTTCTCTGGCTCCAGGATGGCTTCCCTAATGTTACTCCAATCAGTCTATTATTTCCACCTGTGTCTCTTGCCCTGTCTGTGTATATATACTCTGTCTGCCAGTCTGTTTTTGTCGCGTCGTCGTTAGGTCTTCCATGTCACGTCCCTCCCAGGTCTATGTAAGTTTTGCTGCCACGCAGCTCTTTGATTTTGTTTATTCACCATTAAAGTGTTTCTTTATATTTTCTGAGTCCGAGTCCCTGCTTGCACAATTGGGTTCTTACCTGCCTCTGGAGTAAACCCTGACATCGGCTTTGAGCCCCTTCTTGTTTGCTCTGGTGATGGACCAACTAACAGATGGGGTCAGGCAGGAATCCCCATGGACAGTGGTGAGACCAGCTATGTTGTATGGTCTGGAGACAGTGGCATTGACAAAAAAGACAAGAGAAAGAAGTGAAAGTGGCAGAAATGAAGATGCTGAGGTTCTCCTTAGGAGTGGTAAGTATGGATAAGATCAGGAATGAGATCATCAGAGGTACTGCACAGGTTGAACAACTGGGAGATAAAGTTAGGGAGGCCAGACTGAGATGGTTTGGACATGTCCAGAGGAGGGACAGTGGGTATATTGGTAGAAGGATGTTAGAAATGCAGCTGCCAGGAAAAAGACAAAGAGGAAGGCCAAAGAGGAGATATATGGATGCAGTTAGAGAGGACATGAAGGTAGTTGGAGTGAGGACAGAGGATGCAGAGGACAGAGTGAGGTGGAGGAGGATGACTCGCTGTGGCGACTCCTGAAGAGGGAAAAGCCGAAAGAAGAAGAATCTTCCTATAGCTTGTGTCACAGAGCAATCTTTGTTACTGTGTGAAACAGAAAATATATGATTTGTTGTTTGGCCAAGGTCATTCACATACTGTAAGTACACAAACATTTCAAAATGCACATGGCAGTAATTTCCTCATGTTCAAAAACTACATTTAGTGCACAACTGTATACCGTAACTTTCAGGTTACGAACAAATGAAGCAGAATTAATTCAAAGTGTGAGGAAAACCAGAATTCCCCTGCAGGTATAAAATCTTTTTGTTGTTGTTGTTGTTGTTGTTGTTGTTGCTAATAACCAAATCTAGGATTTGATGATAATTATTACCTGGTGGTCCAAAGTGGTGGAATTTCTACTCTTTAGTGTTTCTTTTTGAGTTTAACATGGACATTTTATGAAACAATGCTGCAATTGTATGTACATGTACAGTATTTGCATGTACTGTACATGTGCATATACCTGTACATGTATATGTGTGTATGGATGTATATATTTTATACTATGGTATATATTTATACTATANCGACATCGATGAAATCATCTCGATGCTCGAGGTCCTAATGCTCGAGGAGATCTCGACGCCGCTCGAGGAGATCTCGACGCCGCTCGAGGAGATCTCGACGCCGCTCGAGGAGATCTCGACGCCGCTCGAGGTGGTCTCGACGCCGCTCGAGGTGGTCTCGACGCCGCTCGAGGTGGTCTCGACGCCGCTCGACTCCTCTTCTGACGTCTCGTGGCTTTGCGCCACTGCGCCGCATGAGGGAGCTCCTGTTTTGGGTGGACCCTGGAGAGTCATACCTTCGTCTACGACTGTCCTGGGGCCTCGTCGCCCACGGAGGCTCCTGTCTGACGGGCGGCACCCCGGCCGACCGCCTGACCGTCTCCTGCCTGACGGGCGACACCCCGGCCGACCGCCTGACCGTCTCCTGCCTGACGGGCGACACCCCGGCCGACCGCCTGACCGTCTCCTGCCTGACGGGCGACACCCCGGCCGACCGCCTGACCGTCTCCTGCCTGGAGGATGGGCCGCTGCCCGTCTGGACGTTATTGTGTTCTTGTTCTATGTTTAGCCCGTGTCTTGGTTTTTTGTCCTTGTCTGTTTGTGTTTGGGCCCGCCGTCCTTGCGGTTCCTCCTTCTGCCCGCCCGTGTCTTTTTTGGGGGGGGTTCTTGGGGACGCCGGGGGGCGTCTTTGAGGGGGGGTACTGTGAGGATATGGCGCCATCTAGTGGGCACCTTTTGTTTGTTCTCCATGTTTACTCAGTTTAGTTTCTTGTCAGTCATCTGCTAGTTTTATTTAGTTTCCCTTGCTCCAGTTTTTGTTGTAGGTTTGCATGTTTTAGTTTATTCAGGTTCCCTGCTCCAGTTTAGTTGTTCATGTCACAGTCTATTTATGTTACAGGTTTTAGGTAGTTCTCTGGCTCCAGGATGGCTTCCCTAATGTTACTCCAATCAGTCTATTATTTCCACCTGTGTCTCTTGCCCTGTCTGTGTATATATACTCTGTCTGCCAGTCTGTTTTTGTCGCGTCGTCGTTAGGTCTTCCATGTCACGTCCCTCCCAGGTCTATGTAAGTTTTGCTGCCACGCAGCTCTTTGATTTTGTTTATTCACCATTAAAGTGTTTCTTTATATTTTCTGAGTCCCTGCTTGCACAATTGGGTTCTTACCTGCCTCTGGAGTAAACCCTGACAAAAACAGCTTATTTAACAAATGACCTGTTAGTTTATGATCTATATACACCTGGACCTTATTGCAGCTTTTGATGCTACTGACTACAGTACCCTTATATCCCGGTTAGAACACTCAGTTGGGATTACAGGAGTTGTATTAGAATGGTTCCATTCTTATTTGAGTGACAGAGACTTTTGTGTTAATGTTGGTAATTTTTTTATCCACTTCAACACCTCTTTCCTGGAGGGCTCGATTCTTGGGCATCTTCTGTTTTCATTGAACCTGCTTCGTTTGAGCTCTTTTCTGAGGAAATGTCATGCTGATGATCGCCAGATTTATCTACTATTAAAACCTAATGATTTTTCTTGCTCCATCCACCCTGTTAAAATGTCGTGATGGCAATAATTCTTGGATGGGTTAATTTTAAAAAAAAGTTTCAACAATAAAACTGACATATTCAGCCCTAGCTCCCCTGCTGGCATGCTTCTTGTAAACCTTGGCTCTTGAGCCATATCTTAAGGTGGTAGTTATAAATCTGGGATGCTCTTAGACTCTGGCTTTAAGTTCTGTTTTACAGAAAAGTTTTTTCCAGTTGAAGCAATAGCTAACCTTAAGTTAATGTTGACCAGACATAACATTGAGAGAATAGTGCATAAAGACTTTATAATCAAATTTGATTATTGTAATGCACGTTGTGTTGAGGTCAGTCAGGTCTACCTTTCACATCTTCAGCTTGCCGAAAAGGCTGCAGCTCGGCTCTACACAGGAATTTGTAGTTTGATCATATTTCGCCATAATTCAAGGCCAAAGTGGTTCAAAATATCCTGGTTCATGCTCAATAATCCAGTTAGAAGTCCATGACAAAGTCCACGACTTTGAGGCAGGGGGAGAGGGCAGACTACAGAAAACCACCTGAGCACAGTCAAACTGGTTGACCCACTATGAAAAGGTGCTATTTAAGACTGAGTTTGTTCCAGGTCCTCAGACTGAATAAGTCTTTTGGATGAAACACAAAAGTAAAAAAAAAATAAAGTGGTCCAGAGGACCCGACTTAACTTTGTTAGATTTTTTTAATATCTGGACCAATGAGCATGAATCAGGATACAAAATACTAAAACTTGCCTAATTACAACAGAATGGTCTCCATTTGGTTTTCTGAACTCAACGGGCCTTTCAACGTGTTTTCTCGTGATTTTGAGCTTTTATGGTTTAAATCCAAACATTGCACTGAACCACATTTAACCTCATCCAGTATAACACCATGCCTAAAAGATAATCAAACCAACCTTAATCCCATGTACACTATAAAGTTTCCTGTGTATGTGTAGATATAAAGATGTGTCAGTGGCCACATGCCTGTGAGGCACACAAACAGCTGAGGCACATAAAATGTATTTCTATTTTCTAATGGGCACTTCTATTCTCACTGAAATGTAAAGGGTGTCAGTTTAACATACTAATTCAGAATAAGTCGTGTTATATGATTCCTCAGGTCGATATGGGTAAGACAATGACATATACACTATTTCCATAAATAATTACATTAAGTTGTGTGTAAATGTGGAACAAAGTCAGCTTTGACACTGTGGAAGTACATCACCATCACCTCCTTCCATCACACCTGCACAACGATCTTGGACTCCGTTGCTCCTCTCAAACAGGCATCTTCAAAAAACAGACCATCACCATGGCTCAACGAAACGACGCGAGCTCTTCGACAACGTTGCAGAAAAGCAGAGCGAATATGGAAGCGCGACCGGCTTCATGTATCTCAGGGAATACTGAGAGACTGTCTCTGTGATTATCAAAATGCTGTGAAGCAGGCCAAATCACAGTACCTCTCCAATTTAATCTCCACCAGCTCCAACCGGCCGAGGACGCTTTTCAGCACACTCCAGTCTGTTATCAATCCATCTGTCAATGTTCTGAAAACTGCCACACAGTCTACCTGTGACGACTTTCAGAGCTATTTTGTCAACAAAATAGACTCTATCAGGCAGAACATTGTCAGTCCATCCAACACCATCCAGTCATGTGCGTCTGCAATAACCACAGCTGTTTTTGACCAATTTGACCTGGTCTCACTGCCTCACCTCATCAAGGTGGTTCAGCAGATGAAACCAACTAACTGTTCTCTGGACATCATTCCCTCTAAAATGTTCAAACAATCCTTTGATGTAATTGGTCCTTGTGTTTTGTCATTTATTAACAGCTGTCTATCTTCAGGTTTTGTGCCATCTGCTTTCAAACATGCTGTGGTCAGGCCTCTTCTCAAAAAACCAGGCCTAGATCCTACAGCTCTCTCTAATTTCAGGCCAGTTTCCCATCTGTCATTTCTATCAAAGGTCCTAGAAAAGATTGTTTTTATTCAACTTCAATCTTTTCTAGAGCTCAACAACCTGTTTGAAAAATTTCAGTCAGGTTTTCGAGCTCGTCACAGCACTGAATCTGCACTGCTCAAAGTACAGAATGACATTCTTCTGTCCCTGGATGCAAAAAACCCTGCACTGCTGGTGATGTTAGACCTCTCAGCAGCTTTTGACACCGTCGACCATCAGGTACTAATCAACCGCTTGTCTCAGCTGGTTGGCCTCCAGGGAGCTGTGCTTGAGTGGTTCAAATCTTACCTGTCTGGGAGAACTTTTTCTGTCATGATAGGCGATCTGTCCTCCTCTTCATCAACCCCTCTGACCTCTGGCGTACCACAGGGATCTATTCTAGGGCCAGTCCTCTTCTCTCTTTACATGCTGCCATTAGGATCAATCATTGCACGTCATAACCTGTCTTTTCACATGTATGCAGACGATTTACAAATCTATCTGCCAGTCACTCCCAACCCCTCACTCAGTTCAAACACTCTTGTCAACTGCTTAAATGACATTAAGCACTGGCTCTCTCAAAACTTCCTCCACCTAAACACAGATAAAACTGAATGCATTTTATTTGGTGCACCTGATGACACCAACAACATCCTTCCCAGTCCCAGTGTTGGTTTTCCCCTCCCCCACTTCAACCCGGTGGTCAGAAATCTTGGAGTGCAGCTTGACTCCAACTTAAAGCTTGATAAACAGATCAGTTCTGTTGTCAAGACCAGCTTTTTCCAGCTCCGACTGCTCTCCAAAGTCAAGTCATTTCTCAGCCGTGGTGATCTGGAGAAGGCCATCCATGCCTTTGTGACCTCCAGACTTGATTATTGTAATGCTTTGTATGTTGGTATTAATCAATCCTCCATCTCCCGTTTACAGCTTGTACAGAACTCTGCCGCGCGCTTTTTGACCAACACACGAAAATATGAACACATCACTCCTGTCCTGTCCTCTCTACACTGGCTCCCGGTTCAGTTCAGGATACAGTTCAAGCTGCTCCTGTTTGTTTTCAAAGCTCTGAATGGACTTGCTCCTCTGTACATCTCAGAACTTTTGAAAGCCCATCAGCCCGGCAGAGATTTACGATCTGCCAGTCAACACCTGCTGGAGGTGCCTCGCTCAAGGTACAAACAATGGGGAGACCGGTCATTTTCTGTTGCCGGCCCAAAAGCCTGGAACAGTCTCCCCCTTGAGCTGCGTGCCACCTCTGATCTGACTCTGTTCAAAACCAGACTGAAGACCCACTTGTTCAAAAAAGCTTTCAGTGTGTAACTTTTATTACTTTTGGTATTTTAGTATGTAGCATTTTTTATTTCCATTGCCTTTTTATTTCCACTTGTTCAAAAAAGCTTTCAGTGTGTAACTTTTATTACTTTTGGTATTTTAGTATGTAGCATTTTTATTTCCATTGCCTTCTTTTATTGCTGTTGTTTCTTATTCTATTTTCATTGATTTATTGTTCCAGTTTATTCATCTTTTTATCCTGTTAAGCACCTTGGTCAATGCAAGGCATTGTAGGAAGGTGCTATACAAATAAAGTTTATTATTATTTATTATTATTATTATTATCACCAGTAGATGAATTGAGAGGAAATGTATTTTGTCATTTTTTATAACAAAAGCTTTTTGTTAACCAAAGTTTAGAGTACCAAAACCAAAGAACACCCAACTACACAGGATGAAAAAGCTAAGTCGTTTTATTTACAGAAGATGGCCAAAAGTGGGAGTGGGATAATCTGTAGAAGATTGGAGAAAGTCAGCATTTTGTTTTCATATGTAATAGTGTTTTTCAGGACAGAAAGAAAGGCCCTTATCATTCTTGAGAGGTCAAACTAGGAGGATGGAGGATTGGGGACAAAAGACAATAATGTAACTTTCCAGGAGGTAAGTAGAACCAGAGTGGCATGTTAAACCAGCGGTAGCTAGGCAAAGTCAATGATGTTTGATTCTTGTTACTGTAAAGTGTTGCACGAGGAGACAAGGGTACAATGAACTCAGGAAGAATCGATTCAAGGGGCTGGACATAAGGATACTCAGAGTATTGGCTAGAAATCACAGAAAGTGACCAATTGGTTAAAAAAATCTTATTAGAAAATTACACAAAGGCTATAAGCAGAATCATCATTAGGTAGCCAATGATCTAGCATCTGGTCCTATTCTACTCTGACTTTATACTGGAGGGAATTCATCAGCCACAACACGGTGAGACGAGACCATTAAGCTCCCCTTGCAACTCAGGAGCTCCAAGAGGTGGTTAACTGACTAAAATACACCCAAACAGGAATTGGAATCCTCACAGATTTTTGGTGGATCACACTAATCAAATACCGATTGGATATTTCACATTCATTCCTGCCATGCCATCCAACTGTATGAGATTGTTTCATTTGATCTCCTGAACTTCCCCGCACCAGAGCAGAAACAATCTGCTGATGTGTAGTGACTCGTTTCTTGACCTAAACTATTTAATAAATACATATTTAAGTTTTACCAAGCTCCTGAGTGCCTCTGTGTTTACAGAATGTATGTTAATAAATGTAGACATAAAGTTGCAAATGTGTCAAACTAGAAGCGCTTCAATGGTTCAGTTGAATAAAAAAACATATCAGATTCCCACACACTCAGTCCTCTTTGTGTATGTATGACAAACATGTTTTTACACACCACTAATATTTAAGAGCATTGCTGACTTAAATTCTGTTAAATTCCTTATTTTCCTGTGTCAAGACATCAGAGAAGAAAATCACACATATGCCCACTCAGTTTTCAAAGTTTGTCCCCATGCCAACTTTCTTCAACAGCATATTTGAGAGTGAGAAAATCCCTGAAGAATGGAGTGCTGGTGACCATTTTTAAGAACAAGGGCGATGTACGGATTTGTAGCCACAACAGGGGAATTAATTAGGTGGATAACCCACATGATGACGATTTAGGAGAGAGTTGTGGAAACTAGACTTAGACAAAAGGTGATTGCCTGTGAGCAGCAGTATGATTTAATGCCAAGAAAGAATACCACAGAGGCCATCTTTGCTTTGAGGATGCTGATGGAGAAGTACAGAGAGGGTCAGAAAGAACTCTATTGTGTTTTTGTGGATTTAGAAAAAGCATATGACAGGGTGCCAAGGAAGCAGGTATGCTATTGCATTAGGAAAGTGGCAGAAAAGTATATTAGACTGTTACAGGACATGGATGAGGACAGCAGGACAGAGGATGCAGAGGACAGAGTGAGATGGAAGAAGACAACTTTCTGTGACAACAGCTGTAAAGGGATCAGCCAAAAGAAGAATTCCTTGTGCCAACTTTTAGTAGAAAAGCTGGACACTGTTTCATATGAGGCCCCAGGTTCTTTGCAACAAAGTTATCCAAGTGATATTTTCCATTTTCAGTGTTGCTTTAAATTAGGTGTTTTGCAATTTGTCTAATGATGACTATTTAAACTAGTATAGATTTTGAACTTCCACGCCCCCCTCCACCCCAAAATGGGAGCTTTTGGTTTGTCTGTGGATCGACTGGTACTTAACGTAGTTTCATATTTATTGTCCAATGCGAAAAGCTGAAGTTGAACTGCTATGTTTTTACCCATATATATAGTATATATATATATATATATATATATATATATATATATATATATATATATATATATATATATATATATATATATATATATATATATATATATATATATATATATATATATATATATATATATATATATATATATATATATATATATATATATATATATATATATATATTATATATATATATATATATAT
>JBBPBX010043456.1:3219-13865 GCA_038048925.1 Garcialebias charrua | reverse complement strand
CTCATGAACCCCTGGATGAAATTTAATGAAACTTTTTTTCTGAAGATTACATGACATTTAGCTGAGCCATCACTGTCAGTCATCATTTTCTCAGATGAAACTTGTGTGTATGCAAGGCCAACTTTAACAGTCAGAAGGACGTGGTATATAGCTGACAAGAAAGACTGAGGGAATTGTGAAAGTGAACCACTGAATACTTTAAAATATAATAATTCTTATCTACACCAAAGGAACATTTCCCAGAGTGACTGTGAAAGAATTCATGAACTGCAGTCTGAATTTGAATTACTGTCCTGTTTAAATAAGAGTAAAACTGAGAAAGCGGACTGTTACTTTAATCTCCAACTTTTCAAATATTACTTTAGGAAGAGATAGGGAAAGTGCATGTTAGCAGCTGAGCTTCAGGCTGTGAAGTGTGGGTTACAAATTTCATTTCTGGAATTAATCAAACATCTTTTTAATTACCACATCCACAGCTATGCTGGAGCCCTCCAGTCAGCCATTTTGGAACAGTAGACTCTTAGCCTCAGCTTTGATGGTGTTGACCACAGTGTTCATGTTGATTTTGTCCTTCTGCCAAACAGGGATATTATATTTGTTTCTGAATCATACACACACATATACACACACACACACACACACACACACACTGTATATGTGTATATACACTATATATACTGTACTGTATATGTATTTATGTATTCTACATACTCCGTGAAAAGGGCAAACTATGTTCTAAAATATTTTAACATAAACTAGGGTGCCCAGATGTCCCGGATTTCTGGGGACAGTCCCTGTTTTGGATGACCTGTCCCCGGCTAAAGCTGTTCACAGAAATACCAAGACTCTGGCAGAAGCATTTAGGATTAACTGCAGACTTTTAAAAAGTATTTGGACACCCAGATAACAAACCATTGCAATAGTCCAGTCTAGATGTGACAAATGCATGAACCAGTTTTTCTGCATCGTTTTGAGATATTTCTAATTTTAGTGATTTACGCATGTGGAAGAAGACGGGTCTAGTAACACTTTTAATGTGGGGGATGAAAGACATGTCCTGATTAAAAAAAACACCAATATTTTTTAACATTAGAGCTGGAGACCAGATTAATGCCATCCAAGGAGGGAGAAAGACTGAAAATTGTATTCCTAAGGTGCTCAGGTCCAAAAACTAAAACCTCAGTCTCATCTGTATTCAAAAGCAGAACATTTAGGGTCATCCAGGTTTTTGTGTTTAAGACATGCTTGTAGTCTAAGTAACCGACTGGATTCATTGGGTTTCATGGACAAATATAACTGTGTATCATCAGCATAACAATGAAAATTTACCCCATGCTGTTTAATAACATTACCTAATGGAAGCATATATAAGGTAAAGAGTGTTGGTCCAAGCACTGAACCTTGACAAACTCCATGACTAACTTTGGTGTATGAAGAAGATTCATTATTTACATTTACAAATTGGAATCTATCAGATAGATATGATTTAAACCAATTTAGAGCTATTTCTGTAATCCCAATATCATATTCAATTCTCTATAGTAAATTATTGTGATCAACTGTATCAAATACAGCACTGAGGTCTAACAGGACCAGTGTAGACACAAGTCCATTATCAGAAGCCATGGGAATATCATTAGTAACTTTCACCAGTGCAGATTCAGTGCAGTGATGAGCTCTAAAACCTGACTGAAACTCTTCAAACAGATTATTTATTTGCAGATGTTCACACAACTGACCAGCAACTATTTTATCTAGAATTTTTTAGATGAAAGTTACGTTAGATATACAGTAGGTCTATAATTGGCTAGGATTTCTGAATCAATGTTATGTTTCTTAAGTAAAGTTTTAATTACAGCAACCTTAAAGCTCTGTGACACATAACCATTTATTAGAGACAAATTAAGCAGATCCAAGTTGTGGTTATTAATTAAGGGAAATCCATCTTTAAATAGCCTGGTTGGAAAGGGATCTATGTGGATGGTTCGTATGGAAGCCATTGTGTCTCATATATAAAATTAAAATGGATTAGCAGAAATGCTTTTTCATTTCAAAGTCAAGCAGCATTTTTGACTCATTAATAAAATTAAAATTAAATCATTTTCATTTTCTAAATCAAAACTGCTCATTGTGTAACTTAATTAAAAAGATAAATAAAATAACGTTTGACATTTAATTTTCAAAACATGTCCCAGTAAAAAGTGACCAAAAATCATTTTGAAATGTCAATTTTGAAAATTAAAATGAAATAGCAGAAATGCTTTTTCATTTCAAAGTCAAGCTGCATTTTTTGTCTCATAAATAAAATTTAAATTAAATCATTTTCATTTTCTAAATCAAGACTGCTCATTTTGTAGCAGAACTCCAGAGGAAACTAAGAACTATTTGCATTTTCATTTTCACTCTGAACCCTGCTCAAAGTGTAACATTAATCAATCTCAGTTGGCAATTCCAATTGGCTGCTTCACAACGCCCACTGAATCACTGATTGGCTGTTTTAGCAGCAGGCGGAGCTTTAGACAGGGACAGGAAAGTGTCCTGCTGCAGCTGCTTGGATAGCAGATGTCTCCCTCCAGATGCACACAGCTACTCCACTGCAGAAACTGCAAAGATATACAGTATATGTTAGTGTTACTGAGTTTAATTTCTGTTAATAACTGATTACAAATCTCACTCGGGACAACTTAGTTTATGTTTGTCTTTTATTGGAGAAAAAAAGAAGAGAGTTTGTGTTATGCCTGTGGTCAACACAAACTCTCTTCTTTTTTTCTCCAATAAAAGACAAACATAAACTAAGTTTCCCGAGTGAGATTTGAACTCACGTCAAGAAAAGCCTTGGAAATGAAACTCAATGCTCTAACCACTGGACCATCAGGTATTGTATAATGTAGTTCCAGTTTTGTATTTTAGGAATCGCCCCTTGGAAAATCATGGCTATGCCCATGTAAAATACGCCAATTTGTAATCAGTTATTAACAGAAATTAAACTCAGTAACACTAACATATACTGTATATCTTTGCAGCCTCTGCAGTGGAGCAGCTGTGTGCATCTGGAGGGAGACATCTGCTATCCAAGCAGCTGCAGCAGGACACTTTCCTGTCCCTGTCTAAAGCTCCGCCTGCTGCTAAAACAGCCAATCAGTGATTCAGTGGGCGTTGTGAAGCAGCCAATTGGAATTGCCAACTGAGATTGATTAATGTTACACTTTGAGCAGGGTTCAGAGTGAAAATGAAAATGCAAATAGTTCTTAGTTTCCTCTGGAGTTCTGCTACAAAATGAGCAGTGTTGAAGAAGAAAATGAAAATGATTTAATTTAAATTTTATTTATGAGACAAAAAATGCAGCTTGACTTTGAAATGAAAAAGCATTTCTGCTATTTCATTTTAATTTTCAAAATTGACATTTCAAAATGAATTTTGGTCACTTTTTACTGGGACATGTTTTGAAAATCAAATGTCAAACGTTATCTTATTTATCTTTTTAATTAAGTTACACAATGAGCAGTTTTGATTTAGAAAATGAAAATGATTTAATTTTCATTTTATTTATGAGTCAAAAAATGCTGCTTGACTTTGAAATGAAAAAGCATTTCTGTTAATCCATTTTAATTTTATATATGAGACACAATGGCTTCCACAGGTTTGGTTGACACTATTATTTTTTTTGACAATTCAGAGAGCTCAAGATGACTAAAACAGTCTGAACATAAATCAGGTTCTAGTGACATTTTTGAAGTTGTCTCATCTGACACAGAACCAGAGGCGATACTAGGAATGTTGGTTTGAATTATTTCCCTAATTTAAAAAAAAAAATCTCATGAAGTCATCACTACTATACTTATAGGTGTAGGGATACATGGTTCAACAGAGACTGGATTTATCATTAGACTAGCTATAGTACTGAAAAGGAACCTGGGGTTATTTTTATTCTCATCAATTAAAGATGATTAATATAAAGTTCTAGCTTTACGGAGTGCTTTTTTGTACACTAGCAGGCTGTCTCTCCAGAATAAGTAAGCAGTAGCTTACGTGTGTTTTAAACTGCACGCATTAGCCATTATCTCATCTGTTAAATCAGAATTAAACTTTGCTTCTACAAACTGAGGTCCTTCAAAGAGTGACAGTATTTACAAGGGTTAAGAAGTAAGCGCTAATCACAACATGAAGTGCTAGCTTGGGTAAACTGCAATGAATAAATTCCTAAATGGTGTGTTTACTGATGCTGTTTGCATCCTGTCAGCTTGGATGCATACATGGCACACTGTTTGGACATGTGCATACGTTCATCTATCTGGCAGGGCTACAGCAATCACCTTGAGCCTGTTCATCAAAGCCCTGCTCCCAGACAACCTTGTCGCCTGGCAACACAAGTGAGGTTCACTGAGGGTAGACCTAATCCACATGCAAGTGAATAAAAAAAAACAAGGGAAAAGAAAGGGCAGAAAACACTGGTTCCTCCCCTTTTTTTCTTATAGTTTCGTAGCAACTCATAAAAGTGACCTTTTCTTTTGGGTGATTTTTGCAAATTGTATCGTCTGACAGAAAACCGAAACCAGCTTGTGATTGCACAAATCAGCCTGGAAAGGTGTCAGAGTCATTTTGAAAGTGGCCTGCCGTTCAATAAAAATAAATGGAGCTCCGTGCAGATACAGGACTGCACTCACAACCCGAACCGAACCGACCATGATGCTCCACCACGTGCACGTGCGTCCATACTAAAGGAGGAGTGATCGAATGTGAAACGTGTCTTCATTTCAGAGCTGTTACACCGTAGAGCTGCAATTACCCACTGCTGCCTGCTAACTGCCGGGCAATCAACACTCCATTAGCCCCTACACACTCACACTGACACATACACACACATATGCAGTGTCATCCGCAGACAAACACACAAGTAGACCGACTCATGTACACACAAATGCACAGTCTTCTTCCAAACAAATGCGATTCTAGAGGGGACACAAATCATTCCTGACTGCTGTGGCTGCTTCTCCCCCCCCCCCCTTTTTTTTTTAAATATTTTGTAGATCATGTTTTTCTGTCTCTTCCAGCCTTTCCCCCTCCAATCCTTAAATAGGGCTGCTTCTGCCTCCTTAAGGAACAGATTTTCTCTCTCTCCATTTTTAACATATCCTGGCAGAGTAAACTGATCATGTAATGCTGTGCCTTAGGTACAGTAGTGAGTAAATGTTGTTATTTATGGCCAAAGGCATTTCTATCATGTTAAGTGGAAAAGCTGCCGCACAGAAGTAACCTGGATGCTGGTGGTGCTGAAACGAACACAAACAGACACGAATGCTCAAGCACACTCAACCAAAGCATGTTTATAACTCTCTGCAAACAGACAAGTCAAAAAATAGTGGAGGAAATCTGCTTCTCTGCTAAGAATGCTAAGCCTCTGCTGGGAATTTTACTTTCCAGTTCTCTTTACACTGACATCAATTCCTGAACACCCCCTTCTCTCAACTTTCTAATCTTGTTGAGCACAAAGGTATCGTCTAAATATATTTTCCACCCACGGCACACTCTCAGGCTCTGTGTGCATGTATGTATTATTGCCACCTGCTGCCCTTCAAACAGTCAAGGTGAAAAGCACATTGCCCTTCACTTTCCTTCAGTTGCCATTCTTATGGTGATCTGTGAACAAATATTTAGCTGAGGGGGTGGGGGGTGATTAGTCATGCTGATGACTCACAGACAAAAATATTACTCTCAAAACGCTGAGGAAGAAGAATGCACTCATTGGCTCCCTTCTTCAGGGGTTGTCACAGCAAACTTCAGTGTTGCCAGATCTCACAATTGAAACAAGCAACTAGCTCTATGAAAACAAGGCAAACTGGCAACCTACCACATTGTGTAAAACATACATTTACTATGGCATTACACATAAATAAAAGCAAAATTATGCTAAACACTTTGAATAACATAATTTTAAAATTAAAAAAGGCGTTCAATACAAGATCAACTGGACTTTATTGAACGCCTTTTTTGATTTTATCATGTCCTGGACGACTGAGAATCTTCACCAGCAAACATAATTTTAAGCTCTGATAAAAAATACATTTTGCATATGTAAATTTTTCTACATATTTTTAAAGGACATGACCCACCATGTTTTCAAATTGCATCGCCATTAATATTTATTAGTTTATTTAAAAATAATACAGGAGCGTTTATTTATATTGTAGAGAAATAACGCTAAATGTGTTATTTCATGATTTATAGCAGATTTTAGCAGAAGCTCCGGGAAAATCTGCCCCTCTCCATATATGGGCATTCACATCACTCAAGTATCCGCCTTGGAGTTACAGGCGGAGTTATAATAAGCATTCATCAACTTCCATGACCGTTGCTCTGAGCGAGGAAAAAAAAAAGCGAAGCATTTTTAAATATTCCCTAAATCTGCCTGTTGATTAATCCTGCTGTCGCTCACTGATGTCTATCATATTGTGAGCGACCATCCATCGGCTTTTTATTCTCTCCCCGTGACCAGACAGGTCGGGAGTACAGAAAGCTCTGAGCACGCATGCTCCCCCGTGCTCCCCCGTGCTCCCCGCAACAAGGCTGGGACGGAGCCGAGCCCTGAGTCGGCACGAAGGAACTTCAAAGGTGACCAGCGGAACGGGGAGCCAGGGAGAAGACGCGCGGCTCGCTCCTCTGGGCAGAGGAGTGAGAGCAGCAACAGTCCGCAGCGGTGTTATATCTTATTAAAAAGTTCTATAAAATAAATAAAAAATAAAAACAGAGCACTGGTCCAGCTGTACACACAAATGCACCAGGAAATATGCAGTTTTAACTCCCACTCTCATAAACCTCCATGGAAACTCACTCCTGCCTTCTGGGTGGAGACGTAACTGAAGTCACTTCACACTTCGGCACTCTTCGGCCGGGTTTCCGGATTCATTCGGGACTCGTTGTTTTTTTTTTTAACCCTCGCCTGGCCCAAATGCAAAAATGAAAATAGACATCATATTAAACTACAGTAATTGTCCAATATGGTGAATTGTTACTGTCATGGTGGGTGTTGTCCTTTAAAAACAAAACATCCTGGCATCGGTGTGTGAGTGAAGCCCCCTAGTGGTCGGCCCCAGTATGAGTGTTTGAGTGTACGCCTGTTGCCTTGCCAACTTGGACGGGAGTGATAAACAGGAAACGGGGGCATGGAAGGGACAAACTACCTACTACCACTCGTCTTTTGCTTTATTATGCAGAGCTGGGAGATAATCAACTAGTTCACTCTGAAAGAAAGTCGAGCCTAAAAAAGCAACTTCACGTTCAAAACAAGCCCCAAAAACCACAAACCATGACTCAAAAGATTTACAAGCGACTTTAGAAAAAACAAGGTCAAAGTCGCTTATAATAAGCGGATGTGGCAACTATGACTCACACAAAGACTTGGCAATTGTTTTTATGTTGGATGTACAGTGGCCCCGAGGTGTAAATGAACAACCCCAATAATTCTCAGTCTTCTTGTGCACTTCAAAATAAAACTTGTACTTAACTTCCATTGTGTCCTGCCACTGTTACCGGCTATGAACTTTTACTGCTACAAGTGGTAAACACAAAAGCTAAAAATTGCAAAACACTAGCTAGCAAAAAGTAGAAAAATCCTAACAAAAAAATACAAAATGCTAGGTAAACGTAAATGTAAGCATAACTATTAGAAGAAAAGCAAAGTACTAGCTAAAAGTAGTAAACAAATAGATCAAAGTTAAAGTAGCATAAAAAGATGGAGGGAAAAAAGAGTGATGCATCAGACGTGTTATCCCAAGTATGTGGGGGTGTTAGTTTCCAATTTACATATGTTGGTGCATGTCAATGGCTTGTCCTGTTATAACTGCTTCCCCTCACTGTCTCCTAACTCAATTGATAAAGCTTTTCGGATGAGAAGCGAAACGTCTTGTTTTTTACAAATAAAGTCCAGTTGTTCTGTATTGAACACCTTTTTTGACCTGCACTTATGCAATGAGCTAAGAAGCCCACTTCCAAGTAAAACTCTTTGTTATAGTCTGGGTAGACTAAACATGGGCTGACTTGATCCTTTCTATGAGAGTGTTCATTGCCTGCTGCTGTTTGTCAGTCCAGACAAATGGAAAATCTTTCTTTAGGAGTTCAGTCAGTGGTTTTGCAATGTCTGCATAGTTTTCTATGAATTGGTTCGAGTAGTTACACATGCCCAGAAAACTTTGTAATTCTTTGAAATTTGTGGGGACTTTGAGATTGTCAAGGCCTTGGGTGCGAGTCAGCTGTGGCTGTACTCCGTCTGGACCTACAAGTAGGCCAACGTAGTTCACCTTAGATCTGCACCACTGGCATTTTGACAGTGATATTTTAGCACCAACAGTTTTTAGTTGATTCAGAACGTGGTCGATCTCAGCCAAATGTGAGTCCAGTGTTGGCTGCTTCAAAAGGACATCGTCCACGTAAATCAGTGTCCCGCGCTCATGGGCGTCTGGACATGCTTTGTTTAGGAAGATGTTGAACTCTGCAGGTGAGTTAGCGTAACCAAAGGGACACCTGGTGAAGGTGTATTGTCGGCCACCAAAAGTGAAAGCTAGTTTGTATAGACCCATTTAGTGTTTGTAAACAAAGACGGCTGCGCGCGCACCGATGCAACAGAAGACTCCACCCACCCAGGCTTTTTACCAAGCATAACAAAGTTGCGGAGTGAATCTAGCTAAGTAATTTCCTCCACCAGCAACAAAATGTCAGGATGTTGCGTATACAGTTGTACAAATGGGTATTCTAAGGAAGGACTGAAGTTCTACCGCATACCAAGAGGCAATCGACCATTTCAAAGCCTCCGAAGGAAGCTGTGGCTTCAGGCCATCAAGCAGGTGGATTGGACCGAGGAAATCATAAAAAATGCATGAGTATGCGGTGCACATTTTATATCAGGTAAGGTTACTCATCTAGTTTTATTTCACCATAAACCCTGGTTGTCATTAAACATTGTTTTTAAAAACTAGACGCAGTTTATTGCTGTTAAATTCGGTCGGAAAGTTGGCTAGAAGCTAGTTGCTAATAAGCTAGCTCTTAATAAACAAATGCCTCTGTGCTTTATTTTCAGGGGAAATGTCGTTGGATTATCAAAGTCCTGATTTCGTACCTTCTGTGTTTGTGTACACTAAAGGACAGGGATCATGAGCAAAGATGAAAAGGTATGGATAATTTGCCTTGGCCTGTCTTTACTATTTATTTTATATTTTTTTCTGTGTTCTGTTGTCATGGTCTTTAGCATACTTTGGTGTAGTGCAGGCTTTGAAATACAGCTCTGTATTAAAAGTAGATGATGTGTAAATGTTTATTTACTATGTGTGTCACTACATCTTCACATATTTTTATTTTAGGTACCAGAGGAAAAAGAGGAGAGATGATGGTGTGCACAAGTCATCACATCAACCCAGCCCTGGCAGTGTCACTTCAGATCAACAACAAGAATCCAACATGGAACATGACCCTGGTACAAATATATTATGTCCTATCTAACACACTTTTTAATAAATTGATTGTTTGATAAATTAATTAATTATAGATAGATTTAATATTTCAAAAATACTAGGGTGTCGTCCAACATTCTGCTCATATTTTATTCAAACCAGAATGGTTTGCTTGCAGTTTTGACCCCAATGTGTACAGCTAAATATTGTTCACAATTAATCAGCTAAAAAAGAACACACTTCACAGCACAGGCACATTCTGTGTCAGAGCATAAAGTGTTGCTTCCTGCTTTTTGGTGCATTTGCTTACCGTTTCTTTTCATAACTTTCAGCACAAGAAGATGTAGTCCCGAGGACTGAATATGATGATCTGAACCTGAGGCACTGTCAACTTCAGAATGAATATGCCCACCTGCGTCAGGAGTTTGACACGCTACAGGCTGAACATCAAAAGTTAAAACATAAACTGGAAGGATCTCAGTTTTATTATTCAACTGTTAAGTGCAAATTTACACAACTCACAAACCTCTGTAAAAGTGTTGTTCCTAAAAAAGTAACTAACTGCATAAAAAGTAATGTTCTGAAATTTTTTACATTGATGTGTGCAATTTGATCCACATCACTTGAAATGAACTTTTAAATGTTGATGTACTGCAGTAGATCAATAAACTGTCACCTGTCTAACAATAAACAAACGATTTAATTAAATTAGAACCTGTGTATTTCTTCCAAATTGTATATACAGGTACAATGTGGTTCAAAATTAATCCTAATAATTGAATTTGACATGAAAAACAGATTAGAAGCCTACAAAAAAATTAAGATGTTTAATATAAGATTTATTTAAAACAATCAACATCAGATTATGAATGGCTGCAAAGATCAATGTAAATAACAGACCACCTATAATATCTACGGTGGTACACAGCATAAAGTATAAAAAAAACCCTGACATTTCTTACTTCTTTATGCACAAATTCATGGCATTTTACATTTAGGCCAAAAACATCTGGCATTCCTCACAGATCCAAGTTGCTGATTTCCTTTTGATTTTTGCACAGCTGTAGTGAAAGGAGTTATTGCACTTAACACAGCTGATCATTTTGCCGTACTCAAAGGCAGGATCGTGTCTTCTGGTCAGGAGTTCTGGCAACAAACCTGAGATAAAAAGGTTTTGAGCTTTTGGCAGGGTCTCTTGTAGAAACG
>JBBPBX010043455.1:14028-27910 GCA_038048925.1 Garcialebias charrua | reverse complement strand
AAACAGTGGGATCCCTTGAGTATTTGACAAGCAAGTCTTATTTACTTATAGCACCAATCAGTGCCTCTATCTTACCCCTTGAAACTGGTCCTGTAAGACACTGGGGATGTCAAAGCAGAAGTAGGAACCAAATGTCAGCAGGCAGTTAAAGAAGAGGACGACAAAGCGATAATAAGCTGAAACAATAAGAGAAAGAATGAAGTGACAGTCTCTGCATTTACCAGCATGCCTGGGCATATGAAACAAGAACCAAGTAATTTAAAGTAAGAAAAAACTGAATAAATTAGCTTTATGCTACTTTTAAATACACTTGGTAAATAAAATACAATGAAAACACTCTTACTTTAGATATCAACCATTCATCAGGTAAGAGTTTGATGGAAAATCTATTGTTTTAGAAGTGTAAACAAAGCCTTTGTCCAACATGAAATGTCGTATTGAACGAAATTAAACACAAGCAGGGTTTACTTTAATGATAAATAATCACACAGTAAGCCATTAGACAACTTTCCGCTCAGTCACATGAGCTTTTGTCAAGATTAAAACGCTGACTTGGTCATTTTAGTGGCCCTTTCAGGGAAGTCTGTCTCAGGCTTTCTTCGGTTTAGCAAACAACAAGTATGATTTTAGAGGAACACGTACCTTTCTCTGCCGGCAGATCCATACTTTTAAAAAAACTGTGTCGCTATAAGTTAAAAAAAAATATATAAAACTTACATCCTTTGCTATTGTTTACATTACCGCATTACAGTGGAAGAGCTAGCTACATAAAAAATACGTCAATCGGTAAAAAACCTTCACTACCCGCTTCCGCTGGTGACGTCATCATTCCGCAGATCTTAACCGTATAGAAATGTGACTGACCCCGTAGACATGAGTTGGAAATCTGCGCAAGTCGGAAACACTTCTTTTTTACATTTAAACAAACTTTATTCACAATACGTGTTGCTTTTTCACATTGACATAAAATAAAATAAAAATAAATTGACATTGCCTTACATTATAAAAAAATAAATTGACATTGCCTGTATAAATAAAGGTTGAATGAATGAACATTGACATAAAAATCATAACTTTAGCTAGATGGAATATATTAATACATTATTTGATATGTTTGAATATACTGTTTAAATATGCAAACCTAAGTTAAAAATATGAGGAATACAGAATTTTTAATGGTAATTTAATTTTTTTTATAACAAAGTTGTGCTATCTTTAGATTTTTTTTTTCATTCAACAGGTTAATCCCACTGAGTCACGAGGACTCATTTACAAGAGAGACCTGAATTTTAACAGAGTACTGTACAATGACAAAAATAGATATTACCATACCATATTATTTTATTTAGCACTTAAAATGACAATAAGGCCAACCAAAGTGCTGTACAAACAAACAAGCAACATACAAAATGAAGTAAAAACAGAATATAGACATAAAAACGTTGCATATAATAAACATAACGACTAGCCTGTGTGAAGCAAACAGCTTAAAACACAGATCATCTGGTGTTGAAAGCAACAGAATAGTAGTGGGTTTTTAAATGGGATTTGAAAACCGAGAGGGGGACCTGTCTGACGAGCAGAGGTAACTCGTTCCAGAGTCTTGGGCCTGCTACAGAGAAGGCCCTGTCACCTCTGCACTTAGACGAGTTCCTGGAACTGTTAAAAGTACCTGGTCCGCTGACCTCAAAGCACGTGGTGGGACATACAGTTGTAATCAAATCAGATAGATAGGCGGGGGCGAGACTGTTCAGCGATTTGTAGACATACAGGAGTATTTTGAACTAGATTCAAAGGTGAACCGGTAGCCGGTGCAGGGAGGCCAAGACTGGTGTAATGTGCTCTCTTTTGCCTTTACTGGTTAAAAATTGGGCTGCTGCATTCTGGACCAGTTGTAGTTGTGCAATGGTGGCCTGACTGATACCAAACAGGAGTGAATTGCAGTAATCAAGCCTAGATGTAATGAATGTGTGTATTACTGGCTCCAGGTTATTTTTGGATAATATGGGCTTCAGCTTAGACAGTCGCCTCAGCTGGAAAAAAACAGGATTTAACGATCATGTTTACATGAGTGTTGAGTTTCATGGAAGGATTCATCATCACTCCCAGATTTGTGACTTTTTGTTTTTCTGACAGGGCTAGAGCAGAAAGGTCAATGCAGTGGTTCGTGATTGTGTCGTTGGGAGGGAACAACATGGCTTCAGACTTCTTTTCATTGAAACTTAAGAAATTTAAAGCCATCCAGTCCCTGATGTCAGTCAGGGAGTCGAGCAGAGGTTGAATAGAGCATGTACCGTTGTGTCTTAGGGGGAAGTAAATTTGACAGTCATCTGTGTAGAAGTGAAAAGGTATGTCGTGTTTCCAGAAAATAGCACCAAGTGGCAGCAGGTATAAAGAGAATAGGAGAGGACCCAGGATGGACCCCTGCGGAATCCCCCATTTAAGCGCTGCCGCTACAGAACTAAAATCGTTGATGGAAACACAAAGTTTGAGGCAATTATATCAGAAAAGTAGAGTTGAGAGTAGTAGTTGATATTTAGCAGTTTTCACTGCTTTCTAATAACGACACCCTCTCTCTTTTAGTATTTGAAAAAAGACCTGCAGCCTGTCTTTTCTCCATTTGCGCTCCGCCCTCCTGCATTGCGGCCTAATGGCCTTGGTGACGTCATTCAGCCAAGGTTCTGCTCTGAGTTTTGATTTTCTAGATTTAACAGGAGCAACATGATCCAGAGCCTTTAAACTGACAGAGTTGAACTGGGATGTCAGCTCCGTGGTGGAGAGAAACACCGGGGCTGAATTATCATTTCAGAGTTGTAAACATCAGTGAAACATGCTGCAGTGAAGTGGTTAATGGCCCGGCTATGACATGCAACACACGGCTTAGGAGTTAGACGGGGGAGGTTCACATTCACAAATGATACATACAAATTTAAATTTTTTAATACAATTATAAACAAAATGATAATTAAAAGAAAACATAAATGCCATTTATTCCAGTTGGTGTAGAATACTAAAAACAGGAACATGCAAGACAGATATAAGGTAGATATTAAATTATTAGATATTTATATTTATTTAGAGGCCAAAAATGAACAAATAATGAAATCTGGTCATGTTTTTAGAAATAAAGCATCATACAATAAAAATGTATAAACCTCCAACACACCATCTGGTTAAAAAAGAGCACTTGATCCGAATTATAAACTTCACAAAACTTTTCTTTTTTTGTAAAAAAACGCAATTTCTTTATTAGTTATAACTTTATACTTTGTGTTTAAACAACAAAATCATGACACAAAAATGCCGTTTGGTACCAAATATTGTATGAAAATTACCATAAATTTGTATCCATACAGTAAAGGTTTACAGCTTTAAAATATAAGGCAATGTTCTACTAATACACCACCCTACACTTCTCTGTTTGACTACTTGTAGAGTTAATCCAGTAAACAACGGCTGTATAATCTGGTTTATTGTCCACCTGGTGACAGCAGCTGTTGTCTCTGTTGACCTGCTGTTTCTAATAAAAGAAACATAATCTAGCTGTGGGCTATGAAGGACCAAACTGACATAATAATAAATAAAAGAATAAATATATATCCAACATAAAAGAATAAATATATAAATCAAATACTTTGTAAAAATATATATCTTAAATAATAATAAATTAAAGAATAAATATATAAATCAAAGTAGAAATATATATTTTAATGAGAAATAAAAGCATAAATATATATATTCTTTTTTATATCTCCTTACACATGAGAAATAAAAGCATAAATATATATATTCTTTTTTATATCTCCTTACACATGAGTTTCCGTCAATAAAAATAGAAATTTCGTCTTGTATGGAAACATACACAGATGACAAAAATGTGACATTATTATTATTATTATTATATTTTGCTTTGCCTTTTTTTTTGCTTCTCCCTTTTCTGCTCGATGTATTTCTGTTCGCTGTTTCAATGAATACAGCAAACGGAAAAACAGCGAGCAGAAATACATCGAGCAGAAAAAGGGAGAAGCAAAAAAAAGGCAAAGCAAAATATCTATTTTTATTAACGGAAACTCATGTGTAAGGAAAAATTAAAAAGAATATATATATTTATGCTTTTATTTCTCATTAAAATATATATATAAATATATATATATTTATACTTTGATTTATATATTTATTCTTTTATTTATTATTATTTAGGATATATATTTCTACTTTGATTTATATATTTATTCTTTTATGTTGGATACATATTTATTATTTTATTTATTATTATGTCAGTTTGGTCCATAGATATCATATATATGAGTTTGGTCCTCCATGGTATGTGGGCTTCATTCAGAAAAAAAAAAAATGGAAAAGGTTCTGCAGTAAATGTGCTCCAAATTTTTAATCTGATTGTTGGAAGTAAGGGGCAGATATAATAATATTTATTCTTCTTTCTGCTACCTTTCATTTTTTTATATTTTGTACATAATCATTTATGAGATTGTCTTGTACTGTTTCTTTTGTAAAAAAAAAAAAAAAGAACAAATTTAATAAACATAAACAAATGGATCTGCGCAAGAAGCGAGTTTTGGTATGGTTTGTCCCTCAGCGGACACCGTCCAGGAGAAGAAGCTGCTCTTTAAATGGTTGAAAAATGTGCCGTTTCATGCGAGATGTCTGCCTTGCGTAGAGCTAAAGAGTGGGAGATATCCGCATCAGACGACAGCGATGCTGAAGCGACAGCAGGTTTAAATCTAGATGAACGAACTCCCCCGGAGTCACGAACACTGTCTGTGGATACTTTATCAGAATCGTCCCGCACGGCGAGTCCCGCACGAAAGCGCCGCACCAAGGAGGAGATAGAAGCTGACAGACAGAAAACCAAGGAGAAGAAGGAGGCCAAGGAGAAGCAGAGAGCTGCCAGGGCCCAGGAGAAGGAGGAGAGGAGGCGGGAGATACAGAGGAGGAGAAAGGAGGCCGAGGAGCTCAGGAAACTCCGTCCTGAAAACTGCATCAAGTGCCTGAACGTCCACATTGAAGCAGGTAGATGCTGCCTTCACGGACTGTGGGAGATTTTACACTCCCCTGGTAATTGTTTCATTCATGTTATTTAGGAGTATTTTATTTATTTATTGTGCTAAGGCTGCTGATTCAGGAGTGAGGAATATTTTTTTGATATTATTAGCTTTAAGCTAGCCTTTTGTTACTATTAGCTAGCATTTAGCTACTTTTTTAAATTTATTAATTTCAACAAAAAAAAACAAGAAAATTATTTACAAAACCACATTACAAAACAAAACAATACATGAAATGAAAGGAGTCAGAAGAAGGAAAAAAATCTTATTATTTCTGCCCCTTCTTCAAACTAAATTAATTCAAACAATCAATTCAAATAGCAATCGCATATAAAAAATATAAGATATTAAATGATTTCTCACACAATATCATAAATAGTAATTTGCATATAAACCAACTTATGAATATTTGTTCAGAAATTTTGTTGAAATCATTTTCTTAAATATAGATATTGACTTTGCAATGTTAATATCAAGTTCCAAACAATTCCACAGTCCCATTCCCTGTACTAAAGTTTGTCTTTATTGAAAATTTAAGAAAAAACAACATAGTATAACAAGGCATACAACAAAAACATACGTTGACATCATAAAACTGAGCAGAAATTATGAAGAAAAATAAAATAAATGAACATGAACAATTTGAGGAAACAACAAAACAAAAAAATGTTACAAATGCAAGAGTAGTTTCAAGTCTTAAATTAAAATAAGCTATTAATATACTGGTATAAAGATTGGGCTTTTGGAAGGTTGCAGCTTTTAAGCATTTCCTTAAATAAAATTATTTCTCTTTAAAAAAAATGTTGAAAATGGGGGTAATTTTCAGGAACCGGCATTTGTGAATAAAAAAAAAATACCCAGAAAGATTAAATTGTTATTAACATAATTTAAAACTTCATCCCCTGTTAACAGACCAAATTTTATTATAGTAAAAATTTCAAGTGGGTCTTAGATATGATCCAATTCTGACATTCTTTCCAAAAGGCATGAATGAAGTTGCAATAAATAAATAAAAAGGTGTTCTTCTATCTCATATCTGAATTATAGAATGCACAGGAATTGGTATTTATATTAAATTTATTTTACAGAAAGTCATTACAAGGATAAATTTCATACATAATTTTGTAATTAATTCTTTAGTTTTTTGTGGAAGTGGATAGGAAAGATATTTGGTTTAGACTTTTATTTAGAGACAAATGTTTTCTCAGTGTACAGGGGAAAAATTGAGGTCAGAGTATTCCATATTAATTTATTATTACATTTTCTGTCTATAAAGTCCAGTGTTTCCCCTACCATTATACAAGCGGGGTGCCCCACCCCCTCAACAGAATTGAGCACCCCGCCTACCAAACCAAACTTGCCCCCCATCCACCCACCCGGCACTGGCATAGCACTAAACTAGCAGCGCGAAATACAGGCTTTATTAGCTAAAACGCTAAAGGGAGCACTCACTTGCCTCTTCCCTCATGCTGAATGCCCCCTGCCCCCACTGAAAACAAGCTGCACTCAGACATGTGACCGTCCCCCCCATCAACAAAAATGGATGAGATGAGCACCCCGCCATGGCAAGTCAACTAGGGGGAACACTGAAGTCACAACCATTTACAGTATAATTAAATATGTTTTTTTGGAGTAAGTTTTGAATATGTAATCATATCTTTAACCAGCTGGATCATAGCAGGAGAAATTGACTCTCTGTCAAATTTAATCTTAGTACAATTCAATGTGTATGTTCAATAAATTCGTCATATGATAAAAGGTTGCCATTTTCTTTCATAAAGTGTAGAACAGACCAAATAATTTTCTCCAACCAGTCTTTGTAGAAGGACGATTTTTGTTTTATCAGAATGCATCTGTTGTTCCAAATCGGGGCCGAATGTGGTGAAAATTTGTGTTTAAAAATAAGTTTCCAATATTGCAAAACCTGTTGTGAAAGTCTGATAATTTTATCTGTAATTTTCAGATTTCAAAGTCGTTCAAAGTCATTTTGCTCCTTTTTGTTTATCCATCCATCTTCTTCCGCTTATCCGGGGTCGGGTCGCGGGGGTAGCAGCCTAAGTAGGGAGGCCCAGACTTCCCTCTCCCCAGCCACTTGGAGCAGCTCCTCTGGGGGAATCCCAAGGCGTTCCCAGGCCAGCCGAGAAACATAGTCCCTCCAGCGTGTCCTGGGTCTTCCTCTGGGTCTCCTCCCGGTGGGACATGCCCGGAACACCTCACCAGGGAGGCGTCCAGGAGGCATCCTAACCAGATGCCCGAGCCACCTCAACTGGCTCCTCTCGATGTGGAGAAGCAGCGGCTCTACTCTTGAGTCCCTCCCGGATGACTGAGCTTCTCACCCTATCTCTAATGGTGTAGTTACACCGAACAGCTTTTCAACCTCCAAAAAGCTCGTCACGCACGCAAGTGGACGCACTTGTGAATGCAGCGTGTGCAGACCTGAACGCCAGAACGCGAAACAGCTGCTGGGTGTGTGGGAGGAGCTTACCGGTATACAGAGTCCTGCGCACAGAGTCCTGGGCACTCCGCCAGGCGAGGAGCTTTTTATTTCCGTCTCTGTAGCAGACTTGACTGGTCGTGAAGGACTTGTCGCGAACACACAGCTACAATGAGTTTCTCTTCCATAGTACACGACCTCGCGGGTCTTTTCTGTGTCCCACAAACAATACGTCACATAGTGCGCGCGCACCCTCGTTTCCGCGTCACATAGGGACTCTCCCCGTCTCTTCTCCTCCTCTCTTCTCCCCCTCTCTTCTCCACCCGACTCTCCCTGATTGGTTGACACACCAACCAATCAGGGAGAGTTGAGCGGCGTTTGAAAGTTTGAACCGCGAAATCTTCAGCATGTTGAATGCGCGGTTTGGAGGCTGAAGCCGGTTCACGTGCACGAAAAACGCTTCCCAGCACGCTCAACACGCACGCGACCTGACGCCAGACGCCAAGACGTGGCTGGAAGCGCGTCCACCATTGACTTTACATGTAAACTGGACGCTCCTGCTGCCAAAACGCTGTTCGATGTGACTACACCATAAGGGAGAGTCCAGACACCCTGCGGAGAAAACTCATTTCAGCCGCTTGTATCCGAGATCTCGTTCTTTCGGTCATAACCCAAAGCTCATGACCATAGATGAGGGTGGGAACGTAGATCGATCGGTAAATTGAGAGCTTTGCCTTTTGACTCAGCTCTCTCTTCACCACGACAGACCGGTACAGCGCCCGCTTCACTGCGGATGCTGCACCTATCCGCCTATCGATCTCACGCTCCAGTTTTCCCTCATTCGTGAACAAGACCCCGAGATACTTAAACTCCTCCACTTGGGGCAGGACCTCATCCCCGACCCGGAGAGGGCATGCTACCCTTTTCCGGCTCAAGACCATGGCCTCGGATTTGGAGGAACTGATCCTCATCCCGGCCGCATCACACTCGGCTGCAAACCGCTCCAGCGAAAGCTGTAGATCACGATCTGATGAAGCCAATAGGACCACATCATCTGCAAAAAACAGAGAAGCGATTCTAAGGCCACCAAAACGGATCCTCTCAACACCTTGGCTGCGCCTAGAAATTCTGTCCATAAAAGTTATGAACAGAATCGGTGACAAAGGGCAACCTTGGCGGAGTCCAACTCTCACTGGAAACGAGCCTGACTTACTGCCGGCAATGCGGACCAAGCTCTGACACCGGTCGTACAGGGACCTAACAGCCCATATCAATGGGCCTGGTACCCCATACTCCCGGAGTACCCCCCACAGAACCCCCCGAGGGACGCGGTCGAATGCCTTTTCCAAGTCCACAAAGCACATGTAAACTGGTTGGGCAAACTCCCACGCACCCTCCAGGACCCTGCTGAGGGTGTAGAGCTGGTCCAGTGTTCCACGACCAGGACGAAAACCACACTGCTCCTCCTGAATCCGAGGTTCGACTATCCGACGGACCCTCCTCTCCAGAACCCCTGAATAGACCTTACCAGGGAGGCTTAAGAGTGTGATCCCCCTATAGTTGGAACACACCCTACGGTCCCCCTTTTTGAATAGGGGAACCACCACCCCAGTCTGCCAATCCAAGGGAACTGCCCCCGATGTCCAACACAACCCCACAACATCCAGAGCCCTAAGGAACTCCGGGCAAATCTCATCCACCCTCGGAGCCCTGCCACCGCGGAGCTTTTTAACCACCTCGGTGACCTCAGCATCAGAGATTAGAGAGCCCGACCCAAAGTCCCCAGGCTCCGCTTCCTCAGTGGAAGACGTGCCAGTAGGATTGAGGAGGTCTTCGAAGTATTCCGCCCACCGACTCACAACATCCCGAGTTGAGGTCAACAGCACGCCATCCCCACCATAAATGGTGTTGGTCGCGTACCGCTTCCCCCTGAGACGCCGGATGGTGGACCAGAATCGCCTCGAAGCCATACGGAAGTCATTCTCCATGGCCTCTCCGAACTCCTCCCACGCCCAAGTTTTTGCCTCAGCAACCACCCGAGCCGCATGCCGCTTGGACTGCCGGTATCTATCTGCTGCTTCCGGGGTCTCACAGGCCAAAAAGGCCCAATAGGACTCCTTCTTCAGCCTGACAGCATCCCTCACTGCCGGTGTCCACCACCGGGTTTGAGGGTTGCCGTCACGACAGGCACCAACAACAACCTTGCGGCCACAGCTCCGATAAGCTGCCTCGACAATAGAGGCGCGGAACATGGCCCACTCCTTTTTGTTTATAGCTTTGCTATTTTTATTTAGCATTTGGTACTTTAGCCACTTTTATTGGGTAAACCTTTTCCTGCTTTAATTTTAGCTAGCATTTTGCTACTAGTAGCTTTCAGCTAGACTTTTGCTACATTCAGATACATTTTTGTGAAATTGAAACATTTCCCCTTTTAATTAGTTTTTACCTCTACTTTTATTAAAACTAGTTTTTGCTACTTTTAGCTAGTCTTTTGTCTTTTAGCTAGTAGTCCACTTCTTTTAGCGTTGAGCTCATATTTAGCTTGTATTTTGTTCCTTTTACCTTTTGCAGTAGCTTGTGTTTTGCCTCTTTTAGCTTTAACAACTCATTTTCAGTTTTATCACATTTTAGCAATCATCCATTCATCGTTCACATTATATTTGTTTTTATAGAAAATACTGTTTTTTGTTGTTGTTTGTATTGCCCATTAATCCAGTAAGTGATTTCAGTGTGAAGGCGTATTTTAAATTATTGATGCAAAGTGTGATAAATACACAAACATACAAACTATCTAAAATAATTTAAATATATACATATATTATACAGTATTGTACATATATACAAACTTACATACAACCAGCAAAGATGCTCCAGGGTTTCTGAGATTTATTGATTACGGTATGTAGGATTTCTAAGCTAACAATTGGTTTGTTTCTGCAGCTCTCCTGCAACAGGATGGTTCAGACCTCCTCCTGGACACCCTGGCTTCGCTGGAGTGGAGGTTTACCATCGACAGCCAGCAGACCTCTCACAGCATCACTTGGACCAGAGATTTACCTCAGGTCAGCAGCTCTCACTTCTCAAATGAAGGCTTTCTTTATTGTATTCATTTTTCTCATTGAATCGTGACTGTTTTGACATTAGCAGAGAGACGAAGGTCAGATCTTTGTGGAGGAGGATCCAATGGTTCTGGTCCTGACTCTGGCGGACTTCTTGGACATTGTGATCTCTGTAAAAGAAGTAATCAAGATTTTAGCATTGCAGTAATAAAGTGATGGAGCTCTTGGGGTCAGCAGTGTGATGTGTCCTTTATTTTAAATACAGATGTTGGACAGTGAAGGGGATGGGACAGGGACTGTCCCAAGTCCACTTTTGGAGTGTCTTAACCGGGACACCACAAAGGTGGTGACGATGCTGGTGACAGCTTCTGAGGCAGTTTACAGGTCAGTGTGTCTTTCTAGATATTTTCTGTGGCTGATCCATCACGTTGTCTTCCTGTGAACATTTCTGGTTTCCCAACAGGTCTGAAGCTGGTGGTGAGGGTTTTCCAGAACAGACACTACGATCCAAACTGGGAATGAAGCAAATGGAGGTGAGGTTCTTTTCTTAAGCAATCTATTTATTTTTTGATGTATTTCTTTTACACATTTTACTTCCTTAAAAATTTGTTAGGTGCTCGTGTACCTCCAGCTCTTCAAAAACGTCTCTGTGGTGTTCCTGGACAGCTGGCAGGACGTCACTGACCACGTGTGTGCCGTCACCAAGGCGTTGTCAAAACGCCCTTTCAAGTACGCCCCCCGCCTCAATAAACTTTTTTCACCCCACTTTATAATCTATTTTTGACCACTTTTCTGCTTCAAAGACGACGTTTTTGAATCTAATTTTAATTTTTTTCCCTCCCCCCGCAGACTCCTGACAGAGCCGTCGGAGCTGCCGTTCTGCGTGGACGGCTCGTGGGCCGCGGGGGCTCGGGTGGACCGGGACGGCTCGGGTCTCAGTCTGGTCTGGAGCAGACAGATCCAGCAGCTGAACAGAGTCGGCCTCGCCGGGGCCTCCGCCGTGACCGAGGCCTTCCCGTCTCCCCAAGCGCTGCTGCAGGTACGTCCGAACTGGTTTGACTGGTTCTGTGGGCCAAGCAGTCTGAACTCTGGCGTGTTGTTTTCAGGCTTACCAGACGTTGGAGTCTGAGGCGGAGAGGAAAGGGATGCTGGCGGGTCTCGTGGTGAAAACTGAAGGAAAAGAGAGACGGATCGGCTCCGAGATTTCAGCCAGAGTGTACCGATGCTTCACATCCCAGAACCCCGAGCTGGTCCTGGACTAGTCTGCACACATTAAAACCATGAATCTTGAATCCTCACCTTTAAAATCAACCTGCTGCATCCTTGTTTACAAGCTAGAATATGTCATGTACCGTATTTTCTAGAATATAGGTCGCACCTGAATATAGGTCGCACCTACGTCAAAATGTGGACCGTGTTTAGCTCTGCTGCAAATGTCTCTTCCACAGGAGCGCACAGCAAGGCTTTTAAGAAGATTAACACTTAAAAACAATTATTTGTTTGATAAAAATTACCGTATTTTACAGTGTATAGGTCGCACCTTTTTATGTTTTTTTCAAGGCCTGCGACCTATACACCAGTGCGACCTATATATGGCTTGTTATCACTTTCGGCGAAACAAATTTTTAAATCCAGCTCATTTCACAATTACGTTCATTCATTAAGGAAAAGTTCAGCTCAGACATATATTTGCTATAATTTTTATCAAACAAATAATTGTTTTTAAGTGTTAATCTTCTTTAAAGCTGCAGTATGTAGCTTTTTTTATGAACATATTTCTTCACTCTGTCACTACCTCCTGACAGACTGATGTTAGCCAGGTAATCTCTGAAAAAAAATTAAAAAAAATATTGTCCCCTTGCTTCTCCAGGTGGTAAATAAGCATTTCTAAAAAGAAAAGGTGACCCGCCATTTTCCAGCCAATAAAAACAGAGTTTGTAACCAGCCAATAAAAACAGAGCTTGAATTTGAATCAGCCAATAAAAACAGAGCTTGAATTTGAAATTCAACAGACCACAAGGGGGCAGAGCCACATATGGCTCTGAGGGGGAGGGATCAGAATGCTTTGCCTGTTGAAAATATTTCTAACTGCTGCAGTTCTACAGAAACTGCATACTGAACCTTTAAAGCCTTGCTGTGCTCTCCTGTGGCAGACATTTGCAGCAGAGCTAAACGTAGGTGTGACCTATCTAGGGATTTTTCCAATCTATTGGTGATAATTGGACAATGCGACCTATACACAGGTGCGACCTATACACCAGAAAATACTGTATAGCAAATATGTGTCTGAGCTGAACTTTTCTTTAATAAATGAATAATTTTAGCAGGATAAACACCTAAAAATATATATTTGTTAGCTGACATTATTGTAAGAGAGTGTCTCAGTTTAATTTTTGTTAATAAATGATTACAAATCAGCTTATTTTATAAAAAGCCATAAATAGGTCGCAGGGCATGCAAAAATGATAAAAAGCCGCAACCTATATTCCGGAAAATACGGGTACCGGTACATAAATCTTTTAAACAAACAAAAATAATAATCAAGTTTTTCTGAACATTTTTATATAAAATGAGGCACAACAGAAGTTCTTAGTTTCGATTTATTTCCCAGAACAGCTGGAGTAAGAAAGCTGGTATTTAAAAGTGTAACTGTAAAAAAAATAAAAATAGAAAATCCTCTTGTAAGCTCTGACAACCACAACTGCAAATCGGTGATTATAAAGTACACCGTGTCACATTTTACAGAATTAAAAAGCTCCCTCCTCTTGAAGGCTACACCAGAGAAACAAACAGTTGATTGTTTTTCTGTTCGCCATCCATTTTTAATCTGCTCTCAGGCATACAAACAAAAAAATCCAAGCAAAAATAAAACGGCCCGATGCATTAAATTCCCACTCCTGCATCCCCAGTTCAAGTATTTTACATAAAAGAGAAGAAATTAAACATTGTCGCGACTGCTCGGAGTGAACGTGGATGGCGGCGGTAGAAAAGCTCTGGAACCGCCTCGTCATGTCCAGCGACATCTCTTGCACTGATAGTCCTCGGGCTCGGAGCAGCAGCCGTCGTAGTCGCTGCTCGGCGGAGTTGGGGGACAGCGGCAAGCCGCGGAGCGAGTCTGACGAGACGTGTGGCAGGGGCGGTCGCACGGGGGGGCGTCGGGGCTGAGGGAGGCGCAGGCACTCGGGGTGGAGACGGGGCTGGAAGGCACGCTGGTCTGCTCGTCGACGTCCTGCTGGCAGGAGTCGGAGAAGTACGCCTCCTCCTCTGACGACGACGAGTCGGAGCCGCTGCTGAGGGTGAAGATCCAGCCCAGGTGGTTCCGGAGG
>JBBPBX010043455.1:0-12745 GCA_038048925.1 Garcialebias charrua | reverse complement strand
ATCACCGGAACAATGGGCGTAACCCAGTCACTCCAGTCGACCTTTGAAAGAATGTCGGATGTCTCCAAATTTTGCAGTTCAGCATCTATCTTGGGACGTAAAGCATATGGTACCGGGCGCGCCTTGTGGAATCTTGGGTTGGCATCTTTGTCAAGTTCAATTTTTGCTTTTAGGTGTTTTAGTTTTTACCAATGCCTTTCTCAAACATGTGTGCATTAGCCTCCAATAAGAGAGAGAGATTTATTTATTAACATTGCACCAGTTAATTAATACAACGTGATTATGTAGCACAGTCGTCCAGAGAGGGAGAGTATGCAAGCTGCAGCATTTCCAAACACATGACATGTTCTTCTGCGCGGCCGCGCTCATCCGTCTCCGGATGAAGGTCAAACAGATATGGAAAAGGGAAAAACACAATAGGTATCATTTGTGATATTCAAAAAAAGAATCTATCAAAGATTGCCTTAAGACACTCTATGATAAAGTCCCAAAAACTCTATCAGCAATAAGCACAACCAGACAAGACATTGTTGCAGATTTGACGACATGCAAGGAGATCAAAAGAGTCTGTGAGCAGCACTCAGATAACACAGTTCAGCAGTTGTTATGCTTGGCGCCTCCGAGCGCACTCCCAGAGACCTCTGGGGAGGGGGGGGGGTCAGCAGTGTCTCTCAGCTTCACTCCAGGAGAATAGTTCCTAGCAAACAGCCTTCTTCTTTTCCAAGGTCGAGCAGAAACTAGATTAGATAGTTATTGTTTATCTTCAATCCAGGCCACAGTGTTCTTTTTGACTGCAGCCTTCCAGAGTCCAGGTGCTGTTCAGGTCCAAAATCGCCGAATCAAATGAGTTTCCGAAGCTACGAACCCCCATCCGTGCCCTGATTAATGCCGGGCGGCTGTAAACGAGTTCCAAAGCGCACCGCAGGTCCACGGTGGTCTACCGCTCCCATTGTGCGGTTCAGCTCGTACAACAGCTGGGTTGAGGAGCTCACAGCCCGGATCAGAGACTCTTGCTGATCAGGAAGTTTGGCCAGTGCGCCGATAGCTGCCGAAGTCTTCCTGATCTTCCAGTAACAGACAGCTCCGCTCACGCCAAAAAACAGAGCAGCTGCCACCAATATCCCAATAATCCACAAATCTTCCACGTCTTCGACAGACAGGACGGTCAAACACATGGGTTGCCACTGTCCCCACGAGTCCATCATGTATCCGACAGCGTGCGTGTCAGAAGGGCAGGCCGCTTCTCCTGGCCCGGTCCGCTTCGTGGAAAAAATCTTATCTATAGATGAAACAATAACTGTAGCAATCTCTGCTCAAACTCTCTGGTAGAGCTCTTCAGGTCTGATGAGATATTCAGGGCTTTTATTGTATGCCAGTCAAGTTGAATTTTTATCAGCCATTCACGCCCTAGTAATGCTGGGCCTGTGGTTTTCAAAACATAGAGCTCTAGCTTGTGTGTTTGGTCACCATAAACCACATCCACTTTAAGCTTCCCTTTTGGTGACACTTTTTTACCTGTGTAGGTTTTTAACACCACTGATGTCTTTTTCAGTGGTATGTGGGACAGCAACCTGTCATAATCTGTTTCAGAGATCACTGACAAGGCTGAACCTGTGTCCAGTTCCATCTTTAGTGTCACTCTGGACACTTTAGTTGTGATCCATATTATTTCCCTGTCTTCTTTGGTTATGTTATGCAGCTCTAAGCATGACAGGTCATCATCCTCACTGCTGTTTGTGTTGTCAGGATGTTCTGTAACTTTGTGCATTTCATTTGTTTTGACCCTTGATTTAGGTTTAAAGCCTTTTTCTTTTCCAGCTTTTCCTTTTTGAGTATCGATTTGGGTTGATTTGCATACCCTTTCTATGTGACCTTGTTTGTGGCATTTCCTGCATGTCTTTTCTCTGAACCAGCAGTCGTTTGCATTGTGAGAGGATTTACCACACCTGTAGCATTTTTGTTTTCTTCCATTTAAAGACATTTGATGCACTTTGTTTTCTAAGCTTTTATTTTGTAGCTCTGATGCACCTTTAGCTGCTGTTTCCATTGAGATAGATATTTCAAGTGCTTTCTTCAAATCTAGCTCTTTTTCAGACAGTAGCCTTTTTTGTGTGCTTGTACAATGCATGCCACAAACCAATCGATCTCTCAAGGCATCGTCAAGTCCCATTTTAAAGTCACAATGCTGCGAGAGTTTGCGCAGTTCAGCCATATACTCAGATATGCTTTCATCTTTCGTTTGATTCCTTTTATGAAATCTGAATCTTTCTGCTATCACTAGCGGTGCGGGATTCAAGTGTCTCTGCAACGTATCAACAATGTCTTTATATGACTTGCTTGGCGGTTTAGCCGGGCTCAGGAGATTACGAAGTAGATTGTACATTTTAGCTCCCATTAGACTGAGGAGGACTGAACTTTTTTTCTCATCCTCAATATCATTAGTGTCACAGAACAACTCCACTCGCTCTATGTATGACTCCCAGTCTCCACTTGAGCTATCAAACTCTTCTACTTTTTCAACGGAAGCCATTTCAGTTTGCAGTTACTCACAGATCCGTTGCTAGGTTATGGTTTGTCTCCTGCTGTTGTTTTTATTTATTAATTATTTTTTTCTTCCTTCCATCCGGGTCAAAACTCACTCCATGCAGTAGTTTGGGGTCCAGATTACTCGTCGCCAATTTGTTGTGTCTTTACTCCAACATAGTATATTTTAAAGATGAAAGAATCCACTCGGTTATGGAAAAAGAACGTGACTTTACTTGTCTTCAACTGGTCTCAACATTACATACACAAATCAATGCGCCGACGGATCACCTCTAGGTAACCCGGTAACCAGGGGAGTGGTTCGGCTGAAGTAAATAGATCCGCTGTAATACACTACAGCCACGTTAGCATTTTAGCCCCTCGTTAGCTCGGTGTCGTCCCTCCAAAAGGCTGCGCAGCTGTTTATCCGCATTTTAGCATGTTAGCTCGGTGTTCATCCAACATCTGAGGCTACCAGGTGGACATCGAGGTGAGCTCCCAGCTGCAGCAGGCGTCTATGCCGCCCATCGGGTCCGTGTCCCCGGAGGGGCTAGCGTTAGCATTTTAGCCCCTCGTTAGCTTGATGTTGTCACTCCAAAAGGCTGCGCAGCTATTTATCTGCATTTTAGCATGTTAGCTCGGTGTTCATCCAACATCTGAGGCTACCAGGTGGACACTGAGGCGAGCTCCCGGCTGCAGCAGGCGTCTCCATCGCCCGTCGGGTCTGTGTCCCCGGAGGGGCTAGCGTTAGCATTTTAGCCCCTCGTTAGCTTGGTGTCGTCCCTCCAAAAGGCTGCGCAGCTGTTCATCTGCGTTTTAGCATGTTAGCTCGGTGTTCATCCAACATCTGAGGCCACCAGGTGGACATCAAGGTGAGCTCCCGGCTGCAACAGGCGTCTCCGCCGCCCGTCGGGTCCGTGTCCCGGAGGGGCTAGTGTTAGCATTTTAGCCCCTCGTTAGCTCGTTGTCGTCCCTCCAAAAGGCTGCGCAGCTGTTTATCCGCATTTTAGCATGTTAGCTCGGTGTTCATCCAACATCTGAGGCTACTAGGCGGACATCGAGGCGAGCTCCCGGCTGCAGCAGGCATCTCCGCCGCCCGTCGGGTCTGTGTCCCCAGAGGGGCTAGCGTTAGCATTTTAGCCCCTCATTAGCTCTGTGTCGTCCCTCCAAAAAGCTGCGCAGCTGTTTATCCGCGTTTCAGCATGTTAGCTCGGTGTTCATCCAACATCTGAGGCTACCAGGCCAACATCGAGGCGAGCTCCCAGCTGCAGCAGGCGTCTCTGCCGCCCGTCGGGTCCGTGTCCCCGGTGGGGCTAGCGTTAGCATGTTAGCTTGTGGCTCCAGGTCACGCTCGCTGTCTGCTGCTTCACGCGGTCAACAGTGTTGTTTTGCTTCGCCCATCGTTCCTCCACAAAACCACCGTTCAGCTCCAGATCATGTATCCGAGCGCAGGAACCTCTGATCGGACAAAGTCGGCTGTCTGATGGAGCTACAAGGCTGGACACTGGAGCTAACTGGCTCAATTCGTGGGCACTGCCGAAAACTGACTGACTGCCGAAAACTGGCGGAAACTGCCGCAAAACTTTTGGCTTAAAAATTATGCACTGTACTGTAATTATATTAATAATACTTTATTTATAAACAACCACAGCTGCAACAAAGTGCTGTACACATGAAATTAAGAACATTTAAACACACAATTATTATTTTTTTTCCCATATTTTTATTAAATATGATAACCTTGTAAGAGCGCTCGTAAATCGGGGACCACCTGTATACTGTATATATATTATTTATTTATTTTACTAGCTTTATTGCATATGTCACTTTGCCTCTATATAATATCAAAGACTTCATACAAATACTGTGTACATTCACTTCATATGCTGCTTTGTCACTTTACTACAAATGTTAATGTCAGAATCAATCTTCATTTTATTTTATAGATATACTTTTTATATTTTTATACTACTATGCTACAATTCAGGACAGTATCATACTTTTATTAATTTTAGTATTTCATTCTATGCTAATGTTTATTAAATGTTTTAATGTTTAGATGGTTATTGTTGCACCAGGGGTCGGAGAGTAATGTATTTTCAATCCTGTGTCTGTCCTGTACATATTTCAGTTTTGACAATAAAGTTGACTTTGTCTTAACTTTTTTTAGATTTATGATAAACTGTTTTTAAGACAAACTGTGAAATGTTTTTGGTTTTAGTCCTTTCCAGGTGTAGATAAAAATGGAAATGGTATTTTTTCCACATTGACTATAAAACAGATTGTGACGTTTATTTTTATTTTTTTATCACTTATGTAGCCGACTGACAGAAACTGAAAGAATTCAGATTACATGTATTTAGTATTTCTTACTGTACACACAGTAATGTCAAGAAATAAAAATAGTAGATAGAGAGTCAGAGTCAGAGAGTCTTTATTGTCATTTGCACCGCATGTGGTACATGTGATGAAAACGAGATTATGTACACGGGGTCCCAGTTACATCCAACAACAAATGCAAGAGAAAAACAGTAATAACATCTAGAACTAACTAAGAAAAACATCAACTATAGATATAGGTATAGATATATATATAACTATATATATATAGATATATATAACTATAGATAGGGGTATGGATATAAATAGCTGTGCCATATGGAATATTTACTCAAAAAGTGTTAAAAGCAGAACAATATAGAAGGAAAACATCATTTCTTGCAGCTGTAGTTTGCTGTTTTCAGAAGGAACAAACACACCCATGCCCCACTGAAAATAGGTGGGTCTGCAGTGGAAGTGGTCTCCAGCTACAAATACTTGGGTGTACACATGAATGATAACCTCAGCTGGAGCAACAACACCACCAGCCTGATCAAGAAAGGTCATCAGAGACTCTACTTCCTCAGACGGCTGAGACGAGCTGGTCTGAGCAGCCCAGTCCTCACCTCCTTCTACAGGTGTGCAGTGGAGAGCATCCTGTGCTCCAGCATCAACGTGTGGCATGGAGGCTGCACAGTTGAAGAGAGGAAAGCTCTGCAGAGAGTGGTGAAGGCTGCACAGAAGTCTGTTGGAGTCAGTCTCCCCACAATCACAGACATTTTTTTTTTTTTTTCATTCAACCTTTATTTAGTCAGGTAAATCTTTTGAACCTCATGGGCTCATTTACGAAAGCGACCTGCTAAAACTAAATTTATTTATACCTCCAGATGCAGGAAAAGAGCCACCTGCATCATGAAAGACCTCACTCATCCAGCACACTCACTCTTTGCCCCACTCCCCTCAGGACGGAGGTTGAGGAGCATCAAGTGTAGAACCACTAGACTGAGGAACAGCTTCTACCCTGAGGCTGTTAGACTCATGAATAAATAAAAATAAAATAAAAAATAAACACTGCAAAATATCACATCATACTGATGCTGATCTGTTTTCTTGTTGCTGTGTTCATCTGTGACCATCTGCTCATACAAACTCATGTTCGTGCTGCTGTTTATTCCCACTATATTAGGCTTAGTGTATTACTAGTTGATGTTTTTCTTAGTTAGTTCTAGATGTTATTACTGTTTTTCTCTTTCATTTGTTGTTGGATGTAACTGGGACCTCGTGTACATAATCTCGTTTTCATCACATGTACCACATGCGGTGCAAATGACAATAAAGACTCTCTGACTCTGACTCTGACTCTGTTTTATCCACAAATTTGCAAATGCCTATAAATTTTTTTTTATTTAGGCAAAAAAAAAGAAAACACTTCCCACTTCCATTAAAACTGCGCACTACACGTTTTGTAAGTCATTATGCAAATGACGTTTTGATATAAAAATTGTTTAATAAAAAAAGAAAAATCTTAAAGTTTTGCATCTGGAAGGTCAAAATGACAAATGTGAAGATTCCTGGTGAGACTGGATCCTTCCAGCAGAGGGCGCTGAAACAAACATCTTCCTCTGATGAAACATCTAACCATGGCAGCAGTAAAACATCAGTTTTGAATTCAAACTGTACATGTTGTGACTGAAAACGTCTCCTCCGCTCGTTTGTGTTCTCTCTCGGGCGCAGACTTGTTTTAACGCTTAAGAAATCTCCTCGGGTGAGACGTGAAACTTCAAAAACCACAACTGGAGTCCATTTTAAAGTGCCTGGATCGAAGGTTCTGTCTTCGAAACCTTTTGTGGGACTCAGCTGAAGTCCGGGTTTTTCCACAACCTCCTTGTCGGGGCACTAAAAGTTCCTTCCCTCCTTGGGGGTCGGTGGAAAGAGGTCACTCGCACGATTCAGGCTGACCTTTCGGACACTTCAGGGGTCAGTGGGGATGGGCCTTGTGGCAGCAGGAAGAGCCCGCTCTCATCTAATGGCAGATGGTCTCCTCTTTTCCCACATCCTCACCCACGTGCACAAGCTGATAACAACGGGGAAGTGATTGATCCGGCCTCAGCAGAGCCTGACCCGCTGTATTGGCAGGCCTTAGACCTGAAGTCTTGATTAATTGAAGGTTCAGATGACCATGGATGAGGTCAGGCTCACACGTTCTCACGTTCTGTAGAGAGAGGAGCCCACACCTACACACCCTGTGGTCCCTCACAGGTCTGCAGAAACAAACGGGTTGGTCAGTTGTGTCTGAGAGAAGTCGCCACAAATCTGATGAATGTGATTATTGGATGTTAACTTTCAGCTGCTGCTGTGAATTTAAAGTTGTTTTGAACAGCAAAACAAATGACAGAAACTTTATTGAACCTTGGAGCGTACGCAGAGTTGTATTTCATAAACTACAGGTAGTCCTCGACTTACGACAGCCTCGACTTACGACGTTTCGCGGTTACGAACGCCCTCCCATTGAAAAGCATTGTTTCGAGTTACACGGTTTATGCGCCTTTACACCAAAAAATACAGTACCGAAACTCAGCGGAAGCGGAAATTTAGAGGAGGGAGGGGGGAGAGTGTACCTTAGCGGCCACGGGCGGAGGATTACAGCTGAAAATTACAGGAGACCTCATTGTTTACAAGCAGACCGGGGCAGAGGAGGTTAGGAGGGGCTAACATGCTAACAGACCTTACTGTAAAACTCTGGACCGCGCGTGGAAAAGTACAGGAGACCTTTGTTTGGACCGGAGGTTTACGAGGCAGAGAGGCTACAGCTGAGCAACGAGCTAACATGCTAACAGGCGGAGGAAGGCTTCACCAGCTCCCAGTAGGTTATTAACTCTTTTTTCCCTTCATTATGGCTCCAAATGTATGTGTTTTTTGATAATTATGTAGGGTACTGTGTTAGGATAGGCTAAGTGCTTGGTAAAATACAGAATTGTACGTATAAGGTGCAGTTTGGACGTATTTTCCGACTTACGACGAAATTCGACTTGCGACGTCACGTAGGAACGGAACTCGTTCGTAAGTCGGGGACTACCTGTATTCAACTATATAGCTCTTACGGGATGTTATACAAAATAAATCATAAATCCAAATCGGTCATGACGCAAAACAACCACCGGACGTTGTAAAACATCAGTTAGTCTATCTGTGTGAGGAAGGCACGCGGTCGTGTCCAGTCTTCACCTTCTTGCAGTGTCCTGTGCAGCACATGGGCAACAGCAAAACAGAAGAGCTTCCAGCAGAACCAGAACCAGGCTCAGGAGGAGGAACCTCGATGGGCTGGGGTTGGAGAGGACAGGAGAGACACAGCGATGGGGTTCAAGTGGTTTCTGTTGGAAGAAAAACATATTGATGATAGAAGTCTTCATATTGGTGAGAACGAGTAAAGGAGATGTGGTTATAGTTTGTCCTCCAGCAGTCTGAGCCTACAGCAGCAAACTAAGGCAACACTAGCTACAGGATTTATCAAAAATAATTTTAAAACTGGACAATGTGTCAGCCTCGTGGAGATAAACTGGAAGATGGTTTCACAAGAGAGGAGCCTGAGAACTGAAAGCCCTGCTTCCCATTCTGCTTCTGGAAACTCTGAGAACCACGAGTAAACCTGCAGTCTGAGAGCAAAGTGATCGGTTTGGACGATATGAAGCAGCAACTGAAGACTTTTAAAGACACCCGTATAATAAAAAAAATTATCTTTAGTCCAAAATTTTAAAATTTCTGCCTCATTTTGGAACAAGACGTAAAAACGTGTTTTGTTACACAGTGAAGGACGTGATTTCTGCTTCTGTTATTTATTAATTTCCAGAATTTATAGAAACAATAAAACTGCCTTTGAGTTGTAAAACAAACAGGAGATTGAAAAAAATAAAAGCTATTTTTTGTCTTCCAAAGTTTAAAATGAGATATGTTTTTATGTATCCGTTAACATTATAGCTTTTCATTGAAAAGAGCTGAACTGAATTGTTTCAACCTTTTGATCCTTTGGGGTCATCACAGCTGGGCGGTGGTCAAATAATAGTTCACAGACGGAGGAAGAGGGTCCAGGGCCAGGGAGGGGGTTGATCTCTCCCTACAATAAGTGATGGACATTGGATCAATATCAACATTGACACAGCAGCTGCGTGGCTCCTATCAATGCTCCCTAATAATTGCAGGGTCACACTTTTAAGGTAAAACTCATTTCCATAACCCTTTTGTTTTTAGAGTCTGTAGAGACCATTTGGTGTGCTGTTCTTCACTGAAACTGATGGATCTGCTCTCATCAGTATGGTGAACCACCGGTATTGATAAGGGAAAGTGAAAGGATCAGGGTTCTGATGTTACAACAACACTGGACAGGATGGGACTGTGAAAGGATCTGGCTTTTATTCATGCAGAAATTATTCATAATTAAAACAAAACTAATATTGTAAGTGCTGCTGCAGGATCAACTAACTTTAATTTCATTTACCCGTAGTTTGCAGGAAAAACTGTTATTTATGTACAAACCGGATTCCAAAAAAGTTGGGACAAGTCCATTTTTACCACTGTGTGGCATCCCCCCTTCTTCTTACAACACTCAACAGACGTCTGGGGACAGAGGAGACCAGTTTCTCAAGTTTAGAAATAGGAATGCTCTCCCATTCATGTCTAATACAGGCCTCTAACTGTTCAATCGTCTTGGGCCTTCTTTGTCACACCTTCCTCTTTATGATGCACCAAATGTTCTCTATAGGTGAAAGATCTGGACTGCAGGCTGGACATTTCAGTACCGGATCCTTCTCCTACGTAGCCATGATGTTGTGATTGCTGCAGAATGTGGTCTGGCATTATCTTGTTGAAAAATGCAGGGTCTTCCCTGAAAGAGATGACGTCTAGATGGAGCATATGTTGTTCTAGAACCTGAACATAGTTCTCTGCATTAATGGTGCCTTTCCAGACATGCAAGCTGCCCATGCCACAAGCGCTCATGCAACCCCATACCATCAGTGATGCAGGCTTCTGAACGGAGCGTTGATAACAACTTGGGCTATCCTTGTCCTCTCTGGTCTGGATGACATGGCGTCCCAGTGTTCCATAAAGAACTTCAAATCGTGACTCATCTGACACAGAACAGTCTTCCATTTTGCCACACTCCATTTTAAATGACCCCTGGCCCAGTGCAAACGTCTGAGCTTGTGGAGCTTGCTTAGAAATGGCTTCCTCTTTGCACTGTAGAGTTTCAGCTGGCAACGGCGGATGGCACGGTGGATTGTGTTCACTGACAATGCTTTCTGGAAGTATTCCTGAGCCCATTCTGTTATTTCCTTGACAGTGGCATTCCTGTTTGAGGTGCAGTGACGTTTAAGGGCCCGGAGATCACGAGCATCCAGTAGAGTTTTACGGCCTTGACCCTTACGCACAGCGATTGTTCCAGATTCTCTGAATCTTTTGATGATGTTATGCACGGTTGATGATGATAACTTAAAAGTCTTTGCTATTTTACGCTGGGTAACACCATTCTGGTATTGCTGCACTATCTTTCTGCACAACAATGGTGGAATTGGTGATCCTCTTACCATCTTGGCTTCTGAGAGACACTGACACTCTGAGAAGCTCTTTTTATACCCAATCATGTTGTCAATTGACCTAATTAGTGTTAATTGGTCTTCCAGCTGTTCGTTATATGCTCAATTTCCTTTTTCCAGCCACTTATTGCTACTTGTCCCAACTTTTTTGGGATTTGTTGACACTGTGAAATTTTGAATCAACATATTTTTCCTTTAAAATGTTACATTTACTCAGATTAAACTTTTGATCTGTCATCTATGTTCTATTACGAATAAAATATTGACATTTGCCATCTCCACATCATTGCATTCAGTTTTTATTCACAATTTGTTTAGTGTCCCAACTTTTTTGGAATCCGGCTTGTAAAAACTCCTGCATAAATGTCATTATTGTAGTTTAGCTTTCAATGTGTGTATCAACGTAGACGTCATCAAAGGAGCTGTTCAATAAAGACCAAAGTTAGATCAAAACCAGCTCTTCATCGATCTGGAAAACTCACCTGTTGGAAAAATGTCTTAAATAAATGTCCTTAACTTTTGCAGTAAACGTGCAGTCTTCCTCAGCAACTAATGACACTTCTGCTGCTGACTTCTTGATTTATGAACTTTCTTTAAAAATATTGATTAAAAAAATCTTTTTTTTTATTTTCGTTAAAACAGATAAGAGTAAAAAAAACTGTAAAATGTAACAACTTAAGTCATTTTGAAGATGTTAACATCAGTGGGATCATTCAAATGCTGTTAATTGTGGTGCAGTGAGTTTTATGAACAGTAGTAGTATACAGAATTTAACACACAACCCCAAATATCTCTGTAGTTTGCTTCCAAGCAGCCAGTATGTCTTGCAATCTTTTAAAATGGTCCTGACCAGTGGTTCTTCGTGGTTTTTGAAGGTCTTTCAAAGTTTGTCTTTGGTCTTTGGCTACAGATTAGATGCAAAGTAAGTGAAAATATCAATTTTTGATGTATTGATTCTTACCATAATTAAGACTTGGGTAAAATTAATCCATGACGACACCTTCTAGAAATGCTGATAAATAAAACATTAAATAATCTTTCTTATCTACCTTTAAATCCAAGTTTTCTAACAAGTACATCTTCAAATTTAATACTTTGTCCCATGACTTACTTTAAAAAGGACCATTTTTCTCTGCCGGTTGCCGCAACGCTGGGAAATCCCGTCGTATAATGTTTGGCCACAGTGAAACTTAGGCATTCTCTTTTCCAAATACATTCTTAGGCATTCTCTTTTCCAAATACAGTATAGTACAGTATAAACCTCTTCAAAAACAATCTGCTCCAACTAGTATTAAAATAGAACTTTTTAATGTTCAATCACTTTCAAACAAATCATGTCTAATTCATGATCACATTTTGGAGAAGAATTTGGACCTCATGTGCCTCACAGAAACTTGGCATAGACCGGATGTGTACAGTTCTTTAAATGAAGCTTGTCCATCTGGATACAGCTATCTGCAGAGAGCCCGCAGCACTGGCCGCGGTGGTGGTCTGGCTGTAATCTACCGCAGTAGTTTAGGGCTGTCGCATCTGGTTTCTCAGGATTTTTCTTCTTTTGAATGTCTGGCTTTCAGCTTCAAAGCCCCACTCCTGATGAATGTTATATTAATTTATAGACCTCCCAAACCGCATGTTTCATTTAACTCAGAGATACATGACCTCTTCACTTATTTCTGCACCTCCCCTGTGAAGACTATTTTTCTTGGCGACTTGAATATCCACGTGGACAATTCCTCTTCACCTCTGGCAACAGATTTTAAGTCTCTTTTGGATTCTCTTAATCTCACTCAACATGTTGACGCCCCTACGCACAGCAGGGGGCATACTCTGGATTTGGTGATTACTGACACTGTACTCATCAATAATTTATCTGTATATGACCTGGGTGTCTCAGACCACAGGGTCATCTCCCTGGAAGTGCCTTCATCTTCGCCTGCTTCAAACCCAAAACGACCCATCCAGTTCCGTGACCTTAAAAACATTTCCCTTGATGTTCTGTCTGCTGATCTTCACACCCTGACCACGGTCAATCATCCTTCTGCAGATGACTCTGTGGATTACTACAACCAATCTCTTCGGGAGCTCCTGGACCTACATGCTCCCTTGAAAACAAGACTGGTGTCTTTCTCCCGTTCAGCCCCTTGGTACACTGATGAGCTGCGCAAGATGAAGGCAACTGGCCGTGCTATCGAGAGACGTCTAAAATCATCTGGTCTCTCGGTACATAAGCAGGCGTACAAAGAACATCAGAAAGCGTACGCCTATTCTCTTAAAGAAGCACGCTCCAAATATTATTCCAACATCATCAACACCTG
>JBBPBX010043454.1:0-27910 GCA_038048925.1 Garcialebias charrua | reverse complement strand
TTGTAAAAGTTATAAAGTGCTTAGAATAAAAATAATTAATTTTAAAGTTTTAACCAAAAATTTCATTACTATTAAATATTTTCTTTTATAAAATCCATCAGATTTGATGAGTTATGTTTGATTAAGATTTAAATAGCATTTCTTATGTTAAATCGTTGCTATTTTAATTAGGAAATTGTTCTGCCACCTCATTTGTCAGTATACAAATTAAGACATTGATTAAATTATTACATTAAGAACTGAAATTGATAATTTAAAAAATGACAATTTAATTACCTTTAGGATTTCTACTATTAAAAAATTGACAAATTATTTTTAAAAGTTATTTTTTTCAGTAAATGTCCTGGTTTAAATGAATATCATTTTACAATAAATTCTGTTTTATTTATATTGAATTTCCAACTAAAACCAGTGGATATTTTTGTCAATGCTGAAAAAGAAAATAATAAAAATGGCCATAAGTAAAAATGTTTCAAATGTGCTAAAAATTATGTAATTTGGATAATTTAATTGTGCTTTTTTTTTTACAATTACTCTGCGTTAATTTATGCTTCTTCTCTAAAGACATTTTGTAATTTTTAACTTTTTTAAATGTTTTTTTTATGTATATGAATTTAAAAATAAATAAAATATATAACACAGTATTATTGGAAATAAACTATTGGCTAATTTGTTTTTCTGCCACAGAGGTCAAGTTTGTTTGAGTTGGAAACACAAAGTTATTAAACAGCTTTAAACATGTATATTTTTTTTTATCTCAAACATTTTCATCTAAATTAACTTTAAAATGTGTTTAACACAAGAAGATCGAAGATGGGATTATTTAAGCAAAAAAACATGGAATGGAATTTTTTTGTTACCTCATAAATATATACTCAACAATAAGATCAAAGAATTTTTATTCAAAGTTATACACAGATATTACCCAGTTAAAGATAACATTTGTCGATTCTTCTCTGATGTTAGTAACAACTGCTCTTTTTGTCAGAATGAAGGTGAGAGTATTGAACACTTGTTTGTAGAATGTCCTCATGTTGTATTATTTTGGTCAGATGTACAACGTTTCCTGACAACAAAAGTTAGAAAAAATATTGTTTTGTCTAAATTACAAATTTTGCTCATTTTCAACAATTCAAACTTCTCTTCAGAAGAGATATATTTAGTTAATCTTATTGTAATTTTAGCAAAATATTATGTCCACAAGATGAAATGGAGTGAAAAAAGCCCCTCATGGAATAATTTTGAAGAATCTGACTTAAAAACATACATTGCATCTATTGAAAAGCTTACTTTGAATAATCAGAAGCTTAGAAAAACAAGAACTATTTTCTCAAAATTTTATGTCTCATAATCAGACCCCTGTATGATATTGTTTATTGCATTGTTACTTATATCTTTATTTAATTTTTGCTTTTTGTTTTATTTTACTTTCTTGTAATGGACTCTGTTCTATGATTTTTTGGACTATTGTCAAAATTTGGTTCAATAAAAAAAAATGATGCCTTGTCTTAAGGTTTTTGTTGTACATAAAGTGACTGAAGCATTGAGTGTTGTGGAAAAGAAGATAAATCAATGCAGTGTTGAGGATCTACAAGAAGATAAATCAATGCAGTGTTGAGGATCTACAAGAAGATAAATCAATGCAGTGTTGAGGATCTACAAGAAGATAAATCAATGCAGTGTTGAGGATCTACAAGAAGATAAATCAATGCAGAGCAGCATAATTGACTAATTTCCCCTCCACAGTATACGAAAACACAAATGCTCAACAAGCAACATGTTTCTATCTGTTTCCAGCTTTAGGTGGGAGTTAGCGGTTTGCAACTCAGCAGAGGGGAAGAAGTTGCAGAGCAACAAGTGTCAAAGGACAGAGTTAGAGCGACATCTACAGAGCAGGCAGAGACACAGAGCGGACCAAGCAGCCTCTGGGAAAGCGTAAAAAAAAAAAAAAAACTTTTATTCAGTGAAAATGTTGTTAAAACTTCTGCAATATTTCCAGTAGGATGTGATCTATAAATATATAGTTGGAAATGTATTCGGTGTCAAGTTGTTTCAATTTAATGATGATCATGCAATTTAAATTGCATCAAATATTGCTTACTGTTAATCAAAGGTTTTAGTGACACGAGGGGGGAAATTGCAATGGATTTAATCTTGACAAAAATCTGTTTTTCTGTTACTATTTAATTAAAAGCCTAATAAAATGTAACTAATTTCTAACAAGCTTAACTGAAAACTCAGTTTAAAAATGAAAACAATTCACTCATAAACAAAAATCCAAATCTTTGTCGAGCAGTTGTTTATGATTAATAATGTTGATTAGAAATTATTATTGTTAAGTCGAAAGAGCCTATTACCGGTACACTGTATGCTGAGAATCATACAATAAAAAGTCTGCTTTTATTATTATTTTTCTTTGTCCTACCCTGATGCATGCTCAATAATCCAGGTAGAAAAATCTAAAAAAGCTAAGTCTGTCCAGAGGACCAGACTTAGCTTTTTTAGATTTTCTTTGTCCTGTTTTATATTTTATTTTTAGGAACTTAAAAAAAAAAAAGACCAAGAGTAATATTAAATATTGAAATCTTTCATTACATTTGAGTTTAGTTTGAAATTCTACATTTCCAGTTGACTGATTGTCCATTCAATATTCAGGGTTTATGTTTAATGGTCAGTAAGCTGTTCCAGTTGGGATCAGTGTATGTTCTGGAAACAGTTCAAGGAACTAAACAGCATTTATATTGAGTCTCTATATCTCTATTAAAGCAGAAATAGAGTAATTATTATTTTTATTTTTATGTATTTTTTACAGAATTTCTGTCCAGAATCAACAAGCTGAATGAGACACTGGTTTATTGATTAACTAAAAATAACCATGAGCAGTTTGTTGATTTTGTCATGTCCTTCAGAGTTGATCTGTCTGAGCTTGATCAAACATTTCTGCACCGCTTCTTACAGTTTTTACCAAAGACCGAGTGTGGATCGGCTCGTGTTAGGGTGCTGGATCCATTCACAGGAAGAATATTGTCGCATGGCTCTCACCAATAGACTTGGACATCATCCTGTGTGGACTGAACAATCCTGGATTCATTCATCTCCACCATGCAGCCTCTAGTCATTACGTGACTTCATGATATAATATCAGGTGGTAATTCATTCAACCTTTATTTATACAGGTTAATCCCATTGAGCCTCGGGGACTCGTTTACAAGAGAGACCTGATTTTAACAAAAAATGATGACAACAGTATAGACAATCATAAAAAAGCATACAAATTGAGAAGAACAAATAAAAGAAAACGGTTTTAAAAATTAAACAAAAACAGCTAGATTATAAGGCAGTGTAGAAAACTAAAAACAGGAACATGTCTGCACTGGTTTTTGCCATGAACTTAACATATGTTTAAAGTCACTTAGAGAGGTCAAGGTCGAGAGCTTCAGATGTTTTTGCAAGATATTCCAGGAAACAGGAGTGGAGTAGGAGAAGACCCTTTTGCCTAGTTCAGTCTGCACTGAGGGAACACTCACTGCAGGTAATCATGTCCTGAGAGCGCACGCTGTAGCTGCACTCATGCAGAGACATGTAGGAGGAGATGTATGAGGGCAGCAGACCAAGAAGCGATTTAAAGATGAACATGTACCAGTGGAGTTGGCAAAGTTGAATTGTTTTTAATTTTTTTCATCTTTTTTGAAAGTGGAGGTTGTTTGTTTTGTGTTTAAAAAAATAAAAAAATAAAAAAATAAAAGTTGATTTAAAAAATGTACCAGTGAGAGAGTCTGCATGAAGTTAATGATGACCAGTTAACTAGTGAATACAGGGTGCAATTGTGAATCATAGCGCACCGTGATAGAAAGCATCCAACATCTGCAGGGTGCTTGTAGGAACATTCATGTAAATAATGTTACCGTAGTCAATGGAGGGAAGGAAAGTCGCAGTTACAAGGCGTTTCCTAGCATTCAGAGTTAGACAGGATCTATTTCTGAAAAAGAAACCCAATTTAACTTTCAGTTTCCTTACCAAGTTTTCCACGTGAAGCTTAAAATAGAGATGTTCATTGACAAAGATACCCAAATATTTGTAGGAATCGACAAATTCAATAGGGACACCATTCGAGGATAAAATCAAAGGAAGAACTGCTGGGACCGACTTCCTGTTTGAAAACAATATCCCATTGTAAAGAGGGTGGGTCCTAAGACTGAGCCTTGTGGGACACCATTGTTGACTGTTGAACACATTGTGTCCAATCTGAGAAATAGTTAGAGAACCAACCAATGGTGTGATTCGAGAAACCAATTTTTGAGAGCTTATGACACAAGATGTCATGATCCAAAGTGTCAATGTGGACCAAAACTATCCAGATGAAAGGACTCGTGGGCCACAAAATGTGAATTTAACTCTCAACGTGAACAATATTTTTGAGAAAGGACAAAAGTTTACTAATTTTGTTGGAGAAAGTTTTTATATTGTTGTAGATCCAAAACATTAAAAGCCTCATAAACATTAAGCTTTTATATTTTTTTAATAAAAATGATTTAATTTATTTGATTTGTTGGGTCTATGTTTGTTGTTTTCTTGTGTTTGGAAAGTTCGTTTTAGTCTGTTCTCAGCAACAACAGCGTAATTGATGTAAGTGTCCTTTTAAAAGGGGGTCAATCAGTCTTCTGGACCATGGACGACCCAAAAGGCTGCTCGAAGTTTTGAAAAACTGTCCAGATGTCAGTCGCTACAACAGATTCATAGAAGGTTTGATAAAGTTGATCAACTTGTATGTAGACGATACCACGTTATATTCATCTCATATGTACCATATTTTTCGGCATATAAGTTGCAGTTTTTTGCCTAATTTGCATGTCCTGCGACTTATACGGTGAAGCGATTATTTATGGATTTTTCCCCATATTTTTAGACCAATTTTTGGCTGAGATATGACCGTTTCCTTTCATTCTGACTGAAAAAAATTGAGCAGTACCACTTTTGGCCACTAGGGGCGCTAAAGGGCCCTCTAGGCTTTTGACGACTACCGGTGTAATTGTATTTGTACGGATATTTTAGAGCAAAAAATGTCCTGCTGGATGGACAGCATGTGCGCGCACATCATGCTGCAATTTAAATGTAAAATTAAAGTGTTTAACTCCATTCCTGCCATCATCCTGGAAGGCTTGACCAAGCTTCAAAGCAGCTCTGCGCAATGGCGGAGCTCATCTGATTGCCCCCCCCCAGAATTTTTTTCTTTTCTTTTTGTACTTCATTGTGTGTGTTGCCTATTTGTTTGTTTGGACAGCACTTTGGTTGGCCTTGTCACTGTTTTAAGATGACTTGACTTGAATGACTTTAAGTGCTCTATAAATAAAATGGTATGGTATGATTGGCATGTCACAACACCCGGTCATTCCTGCACAGTAGGTGGCACTATGTACCACAATGGGTTGTGACACTTGTGACTGTTACATGCTCAAAGCAGCAGGGGGCGATATGTACCATTTAAGTTTTTTTTTTTGTACTTCATTGTGTGTTTTATGAGTGTGGACAAAGTCAAACACTAAAGCTGTTTAGAAAAAGACTTGATTTCTAAACTTAAAAATATTTAGATCACAGATCAAAAGTTTAAACTGAGAGAATGTATCATTTTAAGGGAAAAATATGTTGTTTCAAAATTTCATAGCGTCAACAAATCCCAAAAAAGTTGGGACAAGTCCATTTTTACCACTGTAAGTGGACCCCTTACCGATAGCCTTGGCCCCCCTCGGCCCCCCTCAGCAATAAAAGTCTAGCTCCGCCACTGGCTCTGCGCCGCCTTTGGGAGGAGTGGATGGTGGACGGAGAGCAACAGCTTCATGGCTACAGGACGGATGCGCCACGCGACGTTCCAGCAGGTCCTTGGATGGATGGATAAAGCGTGGACCTCCGTCACTAAAGAATCCATCCGTCGGGGTTCAGGAAGGCCAGGATGTTTGCTGGACGTGGAGGAGGAAGAGGAGGCAGTGCTCTGAGCGCTGCTTCAACTACCGCATTTCCCACCTGATAAGTCTCACCTTTCTAAAAGTTGCTTTGTCCAATTATTGGCAATAAATTGGAAAAATCCATAAACATGTCGCACCTTCAGTTAAGTCGCATCTATTATGCGTCACCGCTACGCGACGCGTCAGCGCGTCATTTGCCCTGCTGAAAATGGCGGCCACAGGAGCGAGCGCGCACGGAAGGACTTTACAAGATTAACACGGTAAAAACAATTATTTGTTTGCTGAAAATTATAGCAAAGATGTGTCTTAGCTGAACTTTTCCTTAATAAATGAACGCAATTGTCAAATCAGCTGGATTTAAAAAAGTAGTTTCGCCACGTGCACGCGCGCGGGTGGACGGCTTTATTTCTTTAAAATTTAGCTAAATAAACGCTTAAAAATATATTTCTTAGCTGACATTATAGCACAAGGGTTCCTGAGCTTAACCGTTCCTTAATAAATTCACGAAATGGTCAAATCAGCTGGATTTAAATTGTTTCGCTTTGACTTCTTCCAAACCGTCGCGTGCGCTGCGAAAATAAATTATAAATAAATCGAATTTTAGCTCAAAAATCTCATACAGCTAACAGTTTGTAAATGACCACCAAGTAATTACTTTCTGTAAGTTTAAAGAAAATCTGTTGAGTAGTTCATGAGTTATTTAAACAAATAGTAGCCGTTTACGGTAGCTAACCACTAACAAACAACGATGCTAAAAGATCTAATTTTAGCTCTAAATATCTCATAAAGCTAGTCAGTTGTAAATGTCCATACAGTTATTACTTTCTGTAAGTTTGATAAAAATCTGTCCTGTGGTTCTTGACTTATTTTGCTAACAAACACAGCTAACAGTAGTTCAGACCTCCAGAGAGCAGGAGGCCGGGCAGCGACAGAGTCAGTCCGAACACCAGAGGAGGCTGCCTTCGGACACATGAGCTAGAAACGGTCGGTGGACTCTGGAAGTCTATCTGTACACAAGCAGGCATACAAGGAACATCATAAAGCCTACACCTACTCTCTTAAAGAAGCACGCTCCAAATATTATTCCAACATCATCAACACCTGCCCTGGAAACTCTAAACAGCTCTTCTCCACAATAACTCATCTGCTTAATCCCATTAAACAAACTCATGAGGACTCTGTTCAAAAATGCAACCTGTTCCTTTCATTCTTTAAAAACAAAGTTGACTTTATCAGATCTCAGCTCCACAACCTCCCTGATCTTCGTTTGCCATCTACCCGTCTGCATTCTGGGTCCCTGAGCAGCTTTGATGAAGTTGTTCAGAGTGAAGTGGAGACCATCATCAAGAAAATGAAGCCTTCATCCTGTGCCCTGGATCCCTTCCCCTCATCTCTCATAAAATCCAATCACTCTGCAATAAGCCCATTAATCACACAAATAATAAACAAGTCTCTACAATCTGGTCATGTTCCACTGCCTCTAAAAACTGCCATAATTAGGCCTCTTCTAAAATCTAATTTGGATCCCGACATTCTTTCTAAAAGAAAGCACCTTGCATGGTAGTCTGCCGCCACCGGTTTATGAATGTGTGTAGCATTCAATATATGTGTAGCACTTTGAGATTTTCAGTAATGAAAAGTGCGTTATAAATTGAATTAATTATTATTATTATTATTATTAATTACCGCCCAATTTCCCACCTCCCATTTCTGTCTAAAGTGCTAGAAAAAGCAGTTGCTGCTCAGCTGCAGGACCACCTACAGCAACACTCCCTGTATGAGAAGTTTCAGTCGGGCTTCCGAGCAGCTCACAGTACTGAGAGAGCATTGCTGAGAGTAACAAATGATGTCCTCATGGCTGCTGAGACTGGTTCTCCCTACATCTTTGTCCTCCTTGACCTCACTGCAGCTTTCGACACTGTGGACCATATCCTCCTCCACCGTCTTCATGTGGAGGTCGGTCTCTGTGACACTGTTCTGGACTGGTTCAAATATTTCCTCTCCAATAGGCTGGAATGTGTTAGTCTTGGCAATTCCACTTCCCAGACTGTCTGTGTCTCCTGTGGTGTCCCTCAAGGGTCAGTTCTGGGGCCCCTGCTTTTTCCCCTTTACATGCGGCCTTTAGGTCAAATCATTAATCGTTTACAATCTGTCCAGAACGCAGCAGCTCGTCTTTTAACTTCAACTAAAAAATATGAACACATAACCCCTGTCCTGGCATCCCTTCACTGGCTCCCTGTCCACTATCGGATTGATTTTAAGATTTTATTGCTTGTTTTTAAAATCTTAAAAGGTCTGGCCCCGTCATATTTATGTGATCTTATTAATATCTACACTCCTGTAAGAGCACTCCGGTCTACCAACCAGTTTCTCTTAGATGTCCCCAGATCCAAAATGAAATCCAGAGGTGATCGGGCTTTTGCGGTTGCTGCTCCAAAACTGTGGAACAGTTTACCTGAGAAAGTAAAGACCGCTCAGACTGTTGACACTTTTAAATCTTCACTTAAGACTCATCTCTTTTACTTGGCATTTGATCCTCGCAGAATGTGAGATCAAATTTTGAGCAGATTTTATTGTTGTTGCATTTACTGATAGCTTTATTATGTTTAGTGGCACTAGATGCATTTTACTTTGTTTTTATTTTTTTTAACTGTAAAGCACTTTGGTCGACTTCGGTTGTTTTTATGTGCTATATAAATAAAATTGACATTGACATTGACATTGACATTAATCAGTTCAACATTTCTTTTCACTGTTATGCCTATGATACACAGCTTTACATCAGGACTGGAGCATCATCACCATTGTCATCTCCATCTTCACTCACTGCCCTCTCTACCTGCCTGGAGGAAATAAGGGCATGGATGAATCAGAACTTTCTTCAATTAAACTGCTCCAAGACTGAGGCCATACTGATTGGCACCCCTCACCAGGTACAAACATCAACTATAACAACAATTTCCTTTTCTGGACAAGACATCCCCCTCTCCACCTCTGTTACAAATCTTGGAATAAAAATGGACTCTCATCTTACATTTGAAAATCACATTAAGCATCTGTTTAAAACCTGCTTCTTCCATCTTCGAAACATCTCCAGACTTCGCCCATCTCTAACTTTTTCTGATGCTGAGAAACTCGTCCATGCCTTTGTCTCCTCCAGGCTCGACTACTGCAACTCCCTGTTTATTGGAATCCCTGGCAAAAATCTTCAGAAGCTTCAATATATTCAAAACAGTGCAGCAAGGATTTTATTGAGAGCTCGTAAATTTGAACATATTACACCCATTCTCCATAACCTCCATTGGCTTCCTGTCACCTACAGAATTCAGTACAAAACTGCTCTCATTACCCATCAATGCTTACACGGAACTTCACCTGACTATCTAAAGGACATTCTTGCACCATATTCATCCACCCGGTCTCTACGATCACAGAACAGTAATCTCCTTCACATTCCACGAACCAAATTAAGGACCATGGGAGACCGGGCATTCTGTGTGGCTGCCCCCCGCCTATGGAACTCCCTCCCTGACTACCTGAGAGCTCCACAGTCACTGGTTGACTTTAAACAAGGCTTAAAGACCTTTCTTTTTAAGCGAGCCTACTCTGCCTCCACATGATTTTATCTTTGATCTTAGTTGATATTATCATTGTTTTTAATTGATTTTATTATTGATTTTTGTTGTTTTATCATTGATTTTACTTGATTTTATCACTTGTTTTTATTTGATCATTGATTTTAGTTGCACTTTGTAGCACTTTGAGATTTTTGTTAATGAAAAGTGTGTTACAAATTAAATTCATTATTATTATTATTATTATTATTATTATTATTATTATTATTATTATTATTATTATTATTATTATTAAGTGTCAGAGCTCCAGAGCAAGAGGCCAGGCTGCAACAGAGTCAGTTCGACCAGAGGAGGCTGCCTTCGGACGCATGAGGTGGGAACGGTCGGTGTACCATAGCGGACAAAAGTGGTACTGCACCATTTTTTGCCAAAATGAAAAATGGTCATATATTTTCGTCCTGGTCGTGGAACACTGGACCAGCTCTACACCCTCAGCAGGGTCCTGGAGGGTGCGTGGGAGTTTGCCCAACCAGTTTACATGTGCTTTGTGGACTTGGAAAAGGCATTCGACCGCGTCCCTCGGGGGGTTCTGTGGGGGGTACTCCGGGAGTATGGGGTACCAGGCCCTTTGATATGGGCTGTTAGGTCCCTGTACGACCGGTGTCAGAGCTTGGTCCGCATTGCCGGCAGTAAGTCAGGCTCGTTTCCAGTGAGAGTTGGACTCCGCCAAGGTTGCCCTTTGTCACCGATTCTGTTCATAACTTTTATGGACAGAATTTCTAGGCGCAGCCAAGGTGTTGAGAGGATCCGTTTTGGTGACCTTAGAATCGCTTCTCTGTTTTTTGCAGATGATGTGGTCCTATTGGCTTCATCAGTCGTGATCTACAGCTTTCACTGGAGCGGTTTGCAGCCGAGTGTGATGCGGCCGGGATGAGGATCAGTTCCTCCAAATCCGAGGCCATGGTCTTGAGCCGGAAAAGGGTAGCATGCCTTCTCCAGGTCGGGGAGGAGGTCCTGCCCCAAGTGGAGGAGTTTAAGTATCTCGGGGTCTTGTTCACGAATGAGGGAAAACTGGAGCGTGAGATCGATAGGCGGATAGGTGCAGCGTCCGCAGTGAAGCGGGTGCTGTACCGGTCTGTCGTGGTGAAGAGAGAGCTGAGTCAAAAGGCAAAGCTCTCAATTTACCGATCGATCTACGTTCCCACCCTCATCTATGGTCATGAGCTCTGGGTTGTGACCGAAAGAACGAGATCTCGGATACAAGCGGCTGAAATGAGTTTTCTCCGCAGGGTGTCTGGACTCTCCCTTAGAGATAGGGTGAGAAGCTCAGTCATCCGGGAGGGACTCGGAGTAGAGCCGCTGCTTCTCCACATCGAGAGGAGCCAGTTGAGGTGGCTCGGGCATCTGGTTAGGATGCCTCCTGGACGCCTCCCTGGTGAGGTGTTCCGGGCATGTCCCACCGGGAGGAGACCCAGAGGAAGACCCAGGACACGCTGGAGGGACTATGTTTCTCGGCTGGCCTGGGAATGCCTTGGGATTCCCCCAGAGGAGCTGCTCCAAGTGGCTGGGGAGAGGGAAGTCTGGGCCTCCCTACTTAGGCTGCTACCCCCGCGACCCGACCCCGGATAAGCGGAAGAAAATGGATGGATGGATGGAAAAACGGTCATATATGGGAAAAAATCCATAAACATGTCTGGCTCCCTTCGTCCCCCTCTCTTGGTCATGTCTGTCCCCCTTGTGATGTTTTCCTATTAGTCAGTTTTTACTTCATGTTTCAGGTTTAGTTCCCCAGTCTTGTCTGTTAGGTTTAGTAGTTAGTTTCCCCGCTCAGTCTCCATGTTTCAGGTTTAGTTCCCCAGTCTTGTCTGTTAGGTTTAGTAGTTAGTTTCCCCGCTCAGTCTCCATGTTTCAGGTTTAGTTCCCCAGTACTCATCATCCTGGTTTAGTTTCCCTAGTTCAGACATTACTCAAAGACTCAGTTTAGCTTCCCGTTCCTGCTCCGTGTCTTCGTTAATTGTCCTCAGGTGTTTAATATCGTCTCGTCTTGTCTGTGTGTATATAAGCCCTGTTCTTTGTCTCAGTGATTGTCGCGTCGTCGTTAGGTACAGCCTAGTCTTGTCTTGGTCCCGTCCTGATGGTTCTGTTGACATGTAAGTTTTGCTGCCATGCCAGCTCTTTGATTTATGATTATTAAAGTGTTTATTTTGTACCTCTGAGTCTGAGTCCCTGCCTGCACAACTGGATTCATTCTGTCCTGTGGTAATCCTGACACCTCTCTATTAGTCGCAGGGCATGCAAATTAGGCAAAAAGGTGCAACTTATAGCCTGGAAAATATGGTACCTGTTACCTCAGGCGTTGGCAGAACTCTCCGCCAGCGACACAGAGGATGAAGAATTCAACAGGTTTGAATAAAAAAAATAAAAAAATAGGGGTTTCTGTCATCATTATGGGTGGGTGAGCGTGTAGTAATTTTAAAGACGCTTTATTTCATCTGCTTCATTTTGCCGTGTTTAAACCGTCAAAGTGCATTTATTAAGAAAAGTTCAGCTGAGACACACCTTTACTATAATGTCAGCAAACAAATATATATGTTTAGGTGTTTATCCTATTAAATTGTAAAGAAATGCAGCGTTTCCACTCGCTGCGTGTCCGCGCTTCACAGAACTGATGCAGCGACACTACTGTATGTTTTTTTAATTCAGCAGATTTGACCATTACGTGCATTTTTTAATGAAAAGTTCAGCTCAAACACATATTTGCTATAATTTTCAGCAAACAATTGTTTTTAAGTGTTAATCTTGTTAAAGTCCTTCTGTGCACGCTCCTGTGGCCATTTGGCAGCCAATCCATTTTTGGAAAAACACCGGCCCACACTTCCGGGTTTTCAGCGGTGATGCGTAACATACGCGACGTGTCAGCGGTGACGCATAATAGATGCGACTTATATGGTGGTGCAACATGTTTATGGATTTTTCCACTTTATTGGCCATAATTGGACTGATGCGACTTACCGGTATATAGCGGTGCAACGTGTACGGCGGAAAATACGGTAGATGATATCTCATTACAGTATATTTATTTAAAAATGTCTTATTTCCCTCTTGATTATTTTATCAACTGCAATATTTATCCAAGTTTTATTAACCATTATCCAAAAGTCTCCTTTCTGGTAGAAACCAGTGAAGTTTTTTGGTGCTTTGTACCATGAAGTGGCAATAAAAAGATAATAGTCAAAGGTTTGCATTTTGTTTAATATCGCTCATTTTGAGAAGATTGTTTTTATCTGTTTTGCTATTAAACCTAAACATATACCGGTAATAAAGGATTACCAACAAATTAGCAGACAGTCTATCAACCACTGAAGCCTGCTGACCAAAATGATACCATTCTTAAACTGCTGTTTTTTTTTCTTACTTGCTCTCGGCAAAGACGGACACTTTTCCCTCCTGCTCCTTCCCTGCTCTGTGCATGGGTTTACTCCAGCCTCATGCTCCTGTTAGGGACACAGTGTGAGATATGATTTTTTAACCTCCTCTTCCCTCATGTTCCCCCTTTTCTAATCTAATCAGAAAGGAAGCGCCTCGCAGTGAGGCTGCAGCCTCAGACACCCCACCTACTGTCATGATCTGCTGTGTATTGTTAGAACCCACGTGCAGAAAAACAGACTGGCTCCCGAATGTAAAATGAATAATGATTTATTTAACAAAAATAATAATGCTGATGGAACAAAAACACTTACTGAGAGGAGAGGAGATGAGCAGATCTTACAACGTGGAAAGACAAAGCCCCAGTGCTCAAGGAGTGAACACACAGAGTCTAAATACTGACACAAACGAGACAGTGAGGAGCACCTGGGGTGATTAGAATGAGGATCAGCTGTGAATGATTAAGGCTGAAGGCCTGAGCACAGAGAGAAAGACTGAGGAGCAGGAAATGACAGAGACTGAATGAGATACACAGAAACCAGTAATCAAAGCCCAGAATAACAGACAGGAGGGGAACACAAAACAACATAAATAAACATAAAGTAACAGACATGGACAGAGCCTGACATAACCCCCCCCTCAAGGGTGGCACCCGACACCCCCAAGACGGACCCCACAAGAACAAGGGCGGGCGGAGGGAGGCAACAGGCAGGACGGCGGGCCAACAACAGCCAGATCTGGGGGACGCCCAGGAGGACGCCCATCACCAACAGCCAGATCTGAGGGACGCCCATCAACAGCCAGATCCGGGGGACGCCCAGGAGGACGCCCATCGCCAACAGCCAGATCCGGGGGACGCCCAGGAGGACGCCCATCGCCAACAGCCAGATCCGGGGGACGCCCATCGCCAACAGCCAGATCCGGGGGACGTCCTGAAGGACGCCCATCGCCATCAGTCAGATCCGGGGGTTGACCAGGAGGCCGCCCATCGCCATCAGCTGGCTCAGGCGGGCGACCAGAGTAACGCCCAGCAACGGCCGGAACACCACAGTCGTCGGCCGGAACACCACAGTCGTCGGCCGGAACACCACAGTCGTCGGCCGGAACACCACAGTCGTCGGCCGGTACTCTGCCCTCGTCGTCGCCAGGACCCCCGTCGTTGGGTGCAGAGATGTCTGCGGTGCCGGGACCCTCTGTCGGGGACGAGGCGTCTGCGGCGCTGGGACCCCCGTCGTCAAGACCCTCTGAGACGTCGTCGGGGACCACGTCGTCTTCGGTCTGCGAGACGTCTGCTTCATCGAGACCCTCTGAAACGTCGTGGGGACCCTCGCAGACGTCGTGGGGACCCTCGCAGACGTCGTGGGGACCCTCGCAGACGTCGTGGGGACCCTCGCAGACGTCGTGGGGACCCTCGCAGACGTCGTGGGGACCCTCGCAGACGTCGTGGGGACCCTCGCAGACGGCGTCTGGACCCTCGCAGACGGCGTCTGGACCCTCGCAGACGGCGTCTGGACCCTCGACGTCTGGACCCTCTGAGAAGACCCCAGACGTTGAGACCCCAGGCGATGATACAGGTCTCAGTCTGGGCGTCGGCACAGGTCTCAGTCTGGGCGCCGGCACAGGTCTCAGTCTGGGCGCCGGCACAGGTCTCAGTCTGGGCGCCGGCACAGGTCTCAGTCTGGGCGCCGGCACAGGTCTCAGTCTGGGCGCCGGCACAGGTCTCAGTCTGGGCGCCGGCACAGGTCTCAGTCTGGGCGCCGGCACAGGTCTCAGTCTGGGCGCCGGCACAGGTCTCAGTCTGGGCGCCGGCACAGGTGAAGAGACGTCGGGCGTCGGAGCAGGCGAAGAGACGTCATCTGGACCCTCTGAGACGTCGTCCGGACCCTCGTTGTCAGGACCCTCATCGTCGGGCTCCTCTGAGACGTCATACGGACCCTCGTCGTCAGGACCCTCTGAGACGTTGTCGGGCGCCGTCGAGGCTGCAGGCGAGGAGACCACCGTCGAGGCTGCAGGCGAGGAGACCACCGTCGAGGCTGCAGGCGAGGAGACCACCGTCGAGGCTGCAGGCGAGGAGACCACCGTCGAGGTTGCAGCAGCCGAAGCGTCGAGGTCTGCAGCAGCCGAAGCGTCGAGGTCTGCAGCAGCCGAAGCGTCGAGGTCTGCAGCAGCCGAAGCGTCGAGGTCTGCAGCAGCCGAAGCGTCGAGGTCTGCAGCAGCCGAAGCGTCGAGGTCTGCAGCAGCCGAAGCGTCGAGGTCTGCAGCAGCCGAAGCGTCGAGGTCTGCAGCAGCCGAAGCGTCGAGGTCTGCAGCAGCCGAAGCGTCGAGGTCTGCAGCAGCCGAAGCGTCGAGGTCTGCAGCAGCCGAAGCGTCGAGGTCTGCAGCAGCCGAAGCGTCGAGGTCTGCAGCAGCCGAAGCACCAAGGACCAGAGATGGCAAGTACTTTGCCACAAAAGCTGCCTGCCAACGTTCCAGCTCCTCCTGTGACACCCTCTCTTCCTCCTCCAGAAAGCGAGGGCTGGGCTGTACATCTGGTGGCGAGCGAGGAGGAGACGGACAGCGGGGTGCAGCGGTGAGGTGAGGTGGAGAGGGATGAAGCTGAGAGTCGGTGGTCTTGCCTCTTCTTTGCCGCCTCTTCCTGCTGCGTTGGTGGTGCGAGCTGAGGACGGGCGCACCCCAGAGTTCATCCTCCAGCTCAGCGTCATCGTCTGACCACAGCAACAGATGTGACGAGCAATAAGCCGGCGGGGTGGAGGAAGAAGCTGGCTTAAAAGCCAGGCGGCTCCCCCAGAACTGAGACCTCGTTTCCTCTTCTTCCACAAGAAGAGGTGCTGGCAGGATCCCCACCTCTGGTCTGTGGTGACCAGTGGTGGAGAAAGTACTCAAACACTGTATGTTACGGCTGGCTCAGGCCGAACACATTAAATGGACAAAGGACACAAGAAGGCAGAATGTAAAAATAAAAAGCTTTATTGAAAACTGCCCGACTCCTCCCTCCAGGTGCGGAGTGCACCGTCTTCTGGCACAGGGCAAAAAAAGGGAGCAAAAATAGACAGACAAAAGTACAAATAATTGGTGGACAAGAGTGAGTCAGCCAAAAAGAATATAACGTCCCCAGCGTCGGCCCAACCCATAAAAACAGGGCCGTCGCAGCCTGTCTGGAGACGGACTACCTGACCAAAAGGGGACCCTAGGGGTAAAAGAAAAACGATATAACTGGACTACCGATCTCACTCTGTCATTAGGCAAACCAACAAAAACTCCAAACAGCTCCAAAAAGCTCCAAAAGGCTCCAAACTCCAAACAGCTCAAAAAGCTCCAAACAGCTCCAAGCTCCAAACAGCTCAAAAAGCTCCAAACAGCTCCAAGCTCAATAATGTTCCTGGTTAAACCAGCTTAAACTAACCACACAGGTCAGCATCCCTGATCAATTATCATTAGCAGGATCCTAATGTCATCAATGCAGCCTTCAGCTACCCAGTGCACTAAGCACAACAAAAGTCAAATGATGAGCAAACATTCCTAAGTGCATCAAGCACAGTCAAACTCCACAAGCAAATGAGCTGACACAAATGCAACTAGCAGTCAAGACCAAACATGAGCTAGTAGCCACTCTTTAAGTGCATCTAGCAGTCAAGACCAAACATGAGCTAGTAGTTACTCACCAAGAACCTTCTAAACAGAAGATCAGACTTCAAGACAGGAGGGGCGGGCGGAGAACACCCCACAGTACCCAAACAGTACTCAAACAGTACCCAAACAGTACTCAAACAGCTCAGCAATAAAGCAACCAAACTCTGAGCTCACAACACTCCGCATTCAAGCACAGTCAACTTGAAGTATATATAGGCGTGGCTCTCAGGTGTTCCTGGCTGAACACACACAAGCCTGATCACAATCAGACTAATTAACCACACAAAAGCAGTTTTGCATGACTGCAGTCAACATACATAAGAACTAAAAGGTGTCAGCATTGGCAGCTTCCTCAGGATATGTAACACCTCCACCACCAGTGTTTTTGTATGGGGGAAAAATGTAGTCTTGTGAGGACACCGGCTACATAACACCATACAAAAAAGGCAAGTTGGGGCAGGGTACTCAAAAGGTTCTAAAACCAAAACGACGTCTTGGGTCTGGTTGTATCCTAAAAAGCTTTTGCTTATCAACCCGCCAAACACCAACACCATGTTTGATGAGGTTAATCAGAAAACAAGAGCGTTGTCTCTCATTTGTAGACAGAGGGCAGCTGTTCTCCTCCACTTCAGTACTGGTCAGTACTGGACAGCTCTCTCTGGTCGGCTGTAACAACACCTTTTTGTCAGTTTTAGCAGCTTTGATTTCAGCTACTCTGTAAATACAGAAAAGTGTGTTAGATGCAGAATCATGCACAATACTTCCAATACAAGGCTCTAGCTTGTCATCTCTCACAAGCAAAAATAAAGCATGTTCTGCTGCAGTTCTAATCAATGGTCTCACATAGTCCATCAATACTCTCTCATTCTTCACGGTGGCTGGAACGGGAAAAGAAAGAGCAGGAGGTTTTGTTGCGTGTGACTTCACCTCCTCTGAGATCTTCAGGTCCTCACTTGACTGAACTGGGAGTAGTTCAGTGTCAAACAACTGTAAAAAACAGTCACTGAGATCGACGTCATCTTCTTCCTGAAGATGAAGCAAGAGTTTCACTTCCTCCACTGGAATCTGTTTTTCTTCACAGTCCATCAGGAAGCTATTACTCAAAACAAACTCATCCTCTTCATCCTCCGGTTGATGTTCTAGAGGCGCCTCCTTCTGTTGAGGTGTGAGAGGCACCCGCATAGACACAGATGATGCATCAAAGTTAGGACATGCGTGTGGTAGCTCACCTGCTTGAGTGCAAAGCACTGGTGCAGTTACCACCGGATGACAGGCATGTTGAATTGTCAGCCTTCTCAGCCGTTCCAAATCCTCTTGTTCCTGAAGATGCTTAATTTCATCCAGAGCAGCTTGAAGTCTTTGTTTTTTAATTTCCTGTTCTTTTAAGAACGATTGATGTTTTTGTAAGATAAGCTCTTTTTCTTTCCTCATTTGTTCATCATGTTCTCTTTTTAAAGCAGCTTCATTTTCCTTTTCCTTTAGACGCTCTGTATCATTTACCTCAGGAAAAATGTCAAGCATAAATAATTTAGTCAACAGTTCACCTTTAAAATGTTTTTCATGAATGCGGCTTCTTATATCAATGTTGAAGTGTTCTGCCACACTCAACATTTGTTCTATAGTGCAGTCAGCAAAGACCTGCACCGTGGGCTGTTCAATAAATTTCTTTAAATTGAACACCATGATGTGGACACAACAGCTTTTAAGCTGTACCCCTCTTCAAATGACTTTCACTGTAAACAACAGCAAAATCACAGCTGCATTTGAACGCAGCACAATCCAAAAACACACACACACAGCTGCGTGTTTCAGCTCAATCAGCAACCAGGAGCTGGTCCTGTCAGCTCCAGAGCTGGTCCTGTCAGCTCCAGAGAGAGTGCAAACTACAGCACACAACTGTCAAAACACACCAAATGTAAAAAAGGAGCAATTATTTAACTGCGGTCCAAAAACACTTGGCTTCAAAAGACTTCACAACACTCTCAATATTTTAAGCAACCAACAGCAGGTTTAATTAATTAACCCAACAAGGATCACAACAGCTCAACCAGGACTCAAAAAAAATCCAGACAATGTCTCAAAGATCCATACAAGGACTCAAAAAGGAGCAAAAGAATGCAGACAAGGGCTCAAAAAGATTCAAGATCCAGACAAGGAGCAAAAAGAAGAAGGATCCCGATCCAGACAAGGAGTCAAAAAGGATTCAAGATCCCGGACGAGGCGCCCAAAATATGTTACGGCTGGCTCAGGCCGAACACATTAAATGGACAAAGGACACAAGAAGGCAGAATGTAAAAATAAAAAGCTTTATTGAAAACTGCCCGACTCCTCCCTCCAGGTGCGGAGTGCACCGTCTTCTGGCACAGGGCAACAAAAAGGGAGCAAAAATAGACAGACAAAAGTACAAATAAATGGTGGACAAGAGTGAGTCAGCCAAAAAGAATATAACGTCCCCAGCGTCGGCCCAACCCATAAAAACAGGGCCGTCGCAGCCTGTCTGGAGACGGACTACCTGACCAAAAGGGGACCCTAGGGGTAAAAGAAAAACGATATAACTGGACTACCGATCTCACTCTGTCATTAGGCAAACCAACAAAAACTCCAAACAGCTCCAAAAAGCTCCAAAAGGCTCCAAACTCCAAACAGCTCAAAAAGCTCCAAACAGCTCCAAGCTCCAAACAGCTCAAAAAGCTCCAAACAGCTCCAAGCTCAATAATGTTCCTGGTTAAACCAGCTTAAACTAACCACACAGGTCAGCATCCCTGATCAATTATCATTAGCAGGATCCTAATGTCATCAATGCAGCCTTCAGCTACCCAGTGCACTAAGCACAACAAAAGTCAAATGATGAGCAAACATTCCTAAGTGCATCAAGCACAGTCAAACTCCACAAGCAAATGAGCTGACACAAATGCAACTAGCAGTCAAGACCAAACATGAGCTAGTAGCCACTCTTTAAGTGCATCTAGCAGTCAAGACCAAACATGAGCTAGTAGTTACTCACCAAGAACCTTCTAAACAGAAGATCAGACTTCAAGACAGGGGTGGGCGGAGAACACCCCACAGTACCCAAACAGTACTCAAACAGTACCCAAACAGTACTCAAACAGCTCAGCAATAAAGCAACCAAACTCTGAGCTCACAACACTCCGCATTCAAGCACAGTCAACTTGAAGTATATATAGGCGTGGCTCTCAGGTGTTCCTGGCTGAACACACACAAGCCTGATCACAATCAGACTAATTAACCACACAAAAGCAGTTTTGCATGACTGCAGTCAACATACATAAGAACTAAAAGGTGTCAGCATTGGCAGCTTCCTCAGGATATGTAACACTGTACTTAAGTAAAAGTACAAATAAACAGTCAAAAATGTACTCTAGTAAAAGTAAAAGTACCATCTTAATATTTTTACTTAAGTAAAAGTGAAAAGTACTTGCTTTTAAAAATACTTAAAGTATTAAAAGTAAAAGTATTTGCTGAATATATCACCTAATAAAATGGTCTACAATAAAGTGTCACTACCGTATGTATGTTTTCTGTAATACATTGATAGTGTTCCATTTTAATGAACAATGCTGCAGATATTACATGTTTTATTGTGTTTACTCTTTGACACAGTTCACACTTGGACTTGTGATTCTGTGCATCAGAATTTCAGGGATGACCTAGAGTTAAATGGCATTAAGCAAAATAAGAAAGAGGAATGATTATACCTTTGAAAGTTTTTATTTAACACAAACAAAACCAGTGTCATTTTCACTGCTGTAAACACGTTTAAGTCTGCCTGAAAAAAGGGGCATTAGACAACTGACAAAGAAATAGACAACGATCATTTCAACTCGTTTGTCATCAACGCTAGTTAACAAAAAAAGTCTAGTTAACCTTGTAATGAGCCAAAAGTGAACAATATTTTAACTTCTTGACATAACTTTCAAAACTTGGACCCAAGTGTCGAGCCATTTGGAGACATCTCGTCTCCTGTCCTAACATCTCATGAACACATTTTAACATTGTGGCAAGAATTTCTTGTTTAAGTTTAGCAGAAGTTGATTTTCAAAGTTTTTGGAGTCCAGTCTGGCTCTTTAGGGAGAGAAAATCTGTCCCGCTGTACTGAAAAGTGTCTCACATGCTGCTGAGGCAGGCAAGGGTGTGTTTAAAGATCCACTGACATGATTTTTCTACTATTCATCAAATTGCTCAAAATATATATATATATATTATCATTTAAATAGTTTAGTTTTTGCAAACAAAATGATAAATCACTTTAATTTTGCTTTAAAAGTTATTTTGAACTTCAAGCCGTGTTTAATCATGGGAAATCCGTTTACACCCGAACGCACCATCTGTGACGTAGTGTCCAGAGTGAGAGGCAGAGCTCTGGGCTTGTCACAGTGCGCGGGTGTGAGCAGCTCCACATGAAGGTAAGTCTGATACAGCATCAGACCTAAATTAGATCCTGTTGTTTCTTGTTCCATCACCCAAACTATTTTCTGCTTCCCAAAATGAAGACAAATAGCTCAAATCTTCACATAGATTGATAAATTAGTCAGGTTTTAAAATGTCCGCTATTAAAGAGACGAGAGCCCTCTGCCTCTCACTCTGGACACTACGTCACAGATGGTGCGTTCGGGTGTAAACGGATTTCCCATGATTAAACACGGCTTGAAGTTCAAAATCACTTTTAAAGCAAAATTAAAGTGATTTATCATTTTGTTTGCAAAAACGAACATATTTAAATGATAAAATATATATAATTTGAGCAATTTGATGAATAGTAGAAAAATCATGTCAGTGGACCTTTAACTTCAAAGACAAATAGTATAGTGCAGGGACTGACTTGAGAACATCCATGGTAGTGACTGTGCTGGCCAAGTATCCATCTAGCTGTCTGGCCCTTTCTGGAATGTTGTCCTTCATGACACTAAAGTAGTCCTCCTCCTCTGATGAGCTTGAGTTGTTACCAGGGAGCTGCACTGACTCCTGATCCAAGTGGGTCTTGATGTAGTTCAGGCCTACACACAACAATCATCATTATTACCAAACAGAGGAGACATAATTCATCTAATTACCTAAATGAGACACATGATTTAATCGACACCACTGTACTTTCAAAACAACAAAGTATGTGTCTCAATAACCAGAAATGACCATAAAGAGAAGAAACTAATTTTGCTCCTCAGTGGAATAAGAAAAACAGATGGGGATGTGGAGACAGCTAATAATTTCATTAGATAATACACTGCTGTACACTGTGCAATGCATTCAGTTTTTGCTTTAAAACATTTTATGATGATCAGGAGCTGTTCTTTGCATTAGAAAACACTACAGCATTTATAATTTATAAAAAGATGGCAATGTGAGGAACAGTTTAAATGATTTACCCAGTTTCAGCTTGTGTTCATCGCTTGTCCAGGAAGTACGAAACTTTGGAAGAAGAATTGCTGCAGCAACAAGTTCAGGGTCAGCAAGCATAGGTCCAAAGCGCTGCTGGATTCCTCCTTGCAGGGCATCGATCAGTGGCTGGCAGAACTTAGAGGAGAGTCGTAGGCGGTCGAGCTTCACAGTCAGGAGGGTTATGGTGGGCACCAGCCACCCCATATGGATGTCTGCTTCTGCCTGCATTATGTTGAGGGCCTTGGCAACCGGGCTCATGGTCCCAACATATTCGGTCAGGAAAGCACATTCGGCAGGATTTAACCTGTTACATAAACAATTACCGGTATATTGTTTAATTTATTAATATAATTTATGTTAGTATGAAATATTTCATATAATATACTACTATCAACATGCTATTTACAATTCACCAGCAAATGAGCCTGATCACAATCATTTGCATTAACCTACAAATTAAAAGTTATATTGTGGCCAGAGTATTTCTGTAGTTTGATTTTATAATTGAAGAGTTTGTGTAGGTTAAATTTTCATGGATTTTCAACAGCATTAGTATCAACAACAGTCACATCTGGATAACAGAAAAAAATAATAAAAGCATTTCTTCATATAAGTTCTGCTGCTGCAGAGGAACCAAAGAGCTGCATGTGGCTCCAGAGTCACAGGTTGCAGACCCCTGAACTAAACTGTCTTCTCACACAGCCATTTCAGATGTCCACTTTAAGTGGAGCAAAAACCTGCAGCCACAGCAACCTTTTCACAGATAAGTTTGAGACCACTGCTTTAAAGTAACACGGTGTTAATCCTGTCATTCTATAATATATCACCTTATGAATAAGCATGGGGCTAACGAGTTCCTAGCCACACAAGCAACAAACACCCAAACACTGCAGCTCATGTTATTTAGCAGCCAAGCACAGCGTTAGCAACATGCATGTTGCCAGTTCATGCAAGATTATAATAATTTAATTGTTTACTTGTGAGCAAGGTACAGTTGAACAAGAAGCTGGCTAAGGTTACATAAGACTCCACTAACCTAAATTAATTTCACATGCTAAAGTAAGCTAGCGTTTAGCAACTTCACTTACCTCGACGTGTTTTTTCAGATTTGACGGCGAATTTTTGAAAGACAGGAGTTCATGGTTTCGGGGGAGGCAAAGTTGACACCGGAATCTCCACGAGTTGTTTTTAGAACCGGTTAACTCAAATAAGTTTTTTAAATAAGGCCATGGATGGTGCGTATCTTGTTGCTGGCTCTCCACGGTGGAATCCATTTTGGGTGTGTTGTTAGGTAGAGGTGCAGGAGCACGCAGGTTGTCTACGTCACTGGCACAGCTCTTGCTGAAGGCGGGTCTAATGTTACCTGCCTGCTTTGCATTGGTTACTTTCTACGTCCGTAACTTTCAAACTAACGAAAAAAAAAAAAAAAAAGCTGCAATGCGACTTCAATGTAACGTGTAACGCAACGCATTTTAGAAATGTAGTGCAGTAGAAAGTACAGATACTTAATGCAAAATGTAGTGAAGTAAAAGTAGAAAGTACCCCTGTTTAATTTTACTTAAGTAAAGTACAGATACATGAAAAATGTACTTAAGTACAGTAACGAAGTACTTGTACTTCGTTACTTCCCACCACTGGTGGTGACCTTGTCTCTGGACGGGTTTGGTCCGAAACGCCCCCCACCGGATGACAGGCTCCTCCATCCGCTCCTGCTTCTCCTTGTCCCGTTGAGCAGTTCTGTCTGCCTCACGGGCGAGCCATTCAAAAATACCTATTTTTCTGCTGGGCTCTTTCTGACTGGGGCTTTCTGTCATGATCTGCTGTGTATTGTTAGAACCCACGTGCAGAAAAACAGACTGGCTCCCGAATGTAAAATGAATAATGATTTATTTAACAAAAATAATAATGCTGATGGAACAAAAACACTTACTGAGAGGAGAGGAGATGAGCAGATCTTACAACGTGGAAAGACAAAGCCCCAGTGCTCAAGGAGTGAACACACAGAGTCTAAATACTGACACAAACGAGACAGTGAGGAGCACCTGGGGTGATTAGAATGAGGATCAGCTGTGAATGATTAAGGCTGAAGGCCTGAGCACAGAGAGAAAGACTGAGGAGCAGGAAATGACAGAGACTGAATGAGATACACAGAAACCAGTAATCAAAGCCCAGAATAACAGACAGGAGGGGAACACAAAACAACATAATCAAATAAACATAAAGTAACAGACATGGACAGAGCCTGACATATGGTAGCACTTGTCATATATTGTGGCCACACTGTAACTTATATAAAAACAATAAATACTTGAACCAAACTGTTTCTGCTGACTCTTTACTTCCTGTAAGTAAATAAAAAGTAATACTTGAATTGTGTTTTCAAAGCATTTACTGAAATTTCTTAATACAACAAACATCATTAAAAAAATTATGTTAGCTATATGCAATACACTTTACAACAATAAAAGTATCCAGCTAACACCATCAGAAGTTTGAAAGCTATATGCTAATAAAATATTGAACCGTTTACTTCCCCCTTTTAATAAGAACTTTGAAAAAAATTATGATTTTAACCATAAAATGAAGAAATGGCTAAACAAAAGGCAGGCCATTAAACTGAAGATTCCTCAAAGCAAGCTGCACAGACGTAAGATTTGCTGGGGTCCGGATTTGAGACACACGTGCCATGATACCACCGGTCACAACCATCACACTGGATCTGTGGAAGGAAATGCAATAATAATGAAATACAATTGTCCATTGTGTTCATCGGGTAATTTCAACACCTATAACTTACATACATAATATAAAGTACATCTTTTGGGATTCACATTCACATGGGATTCATAACTGGCTGTGATTATTGTACCCACCACTGCACCCTGTATTCACTGGTTAACTGGACATCATTAACCTCACGCAGACTCTTCCACTGGTACATTTTCATAATCACTTCTTGGTCTGCTGCCCTCATACATCTCCTCCTACATGTCTTTGCGTGAGTGCAGCTACAGCGTGCGCTCTCAGGACATGATCACCTGCAGTGTTCCATCAGTGAGGACTGAACTTTGTCAAAATATGCAGGACTTTTGGGTTGAAAACAGACTTATACTGCTACAAAAATCTTTCCAACACATATACACACACATGGTAAGTTGCCTTTGGCACAGGGCTGAGAGCAGGGTGTGATGGTACACTTTTTATCCCTTGGTGTTTGACCCTAGATTAGTTTAATTTTTATGGCATTTTAAACTCATATGTTTGTTACTTTTTATATGCTTTGTCTGTATTTTGGTAAACCATCTTTGTGTTATTGCATGGCATTTTGGTTAACCCTGTGCTATAAGAAATAAGTTTGAGTCAGGCCTTACATGCACACACTAGGCAGAAAAACCAAGGCCTCTGAAAAGCAGCAGGTCTCTCTCTCTGAGAAAGTGTGGGTCGGAAATAGATAGGAAGCTGCAGGGAGTTTTGTTGCAGAGAGCTTGGGCTTCTTATCAAGAAGAAAGAAAATAGTTTTTAGGGTATTTAAATCTCATACAGAACTGATCAAACATATAAATATAATCTTTTATTGGATAGCGATAAAATCATAGCATTTTGAATCATGATGCAGACACACGAAGCCATACGAACAGCAGGCCTCATATTTACCTAAACACACAGCCTCTTCCAAAACCAGCGTGCGCACAACCGCGCACACACACACGCGTACACGTAAAAACACGCACGCATACACACATGCACACACGTGCATGTGCACACACATACACTCACACACCAGATAAAAAGTGATCTTCAGGAGAGTGAAAGTAGCAGGCTTATTTCCTCATAAGGAGCTAGCTGAACACCTAGTATCTGACTTTTTGTATGTCTTGCATGCATCTTATAGTAACTTGTCTTTGTGTGGTAATTCTCTGACGGCTCTGTGGTTGTTAAGTTTGCAGTGACCCACTAAGCACAGGCCAGCACCTCCACACACAAACTCCACAGACAGAGAAAAACAAGCTCTTATCAGAACAAGTCTGCTCATTTTCGCAGCTGCAGAGGAGTGAAGCTGTAGATGAGTTTTGGAGTATTTTAAATAAGTGAATCTATCATATAGAACCGATTTAGATAGAAGCCTTTTTATTTTTATTCTTTTATTACGCTTAAGCCTATGAGAAATGATGTTATTTTATGTTTTCTTTTATGATTCACAGCAAACTAAAAAATGCTTCACTGCTGATGGTTGAAAAATAGTTTTAAATATTACACAACACGTTACAAAAGTGGGTTTTCCACAGTTTGGGTAAATGTAGGTAAAAGTTGAGGATCTAGGTGAAAGTTTAACTTGTTCTGACTGAAAAAATTGGAACTTTGCCCACATGACAGATGGCATTAAGTCATTCTCTGCTAAGGGAGGGTGACAACTGAAAGAGACATTATGTCATTGTTCAGTGAGGGCTGAGAGGAGGTGTAAAAAGTTACCTCATCATTAACCAATGAGTACTAACAAAATGATGTAATTCTCCGATGGGGGGAGCAGAAAAAGCCCAGTTTCCTTATAAAAGATGAAAGTCTGAGAAGAAAAATTGCTGAGTTTTTGGACCTCTGAAGAATTCTTGTGGATTATACTGAACTCTCTGGAGCTGAAAAGAAGAAGATTGGATTATCTGAAAAAGGGTTTTTCTTTTTGATCAACAAGGAATACTTTTTTGCCTCTCAGCCCGGATATTTCCAAATTCTTCACAATTTGGACTGGCTTCAGAGATGGAATAATTTTCCTATTCTTTTGGAAATCCCTTGTGGTACTTTCTGACAAGAAAAAGGTAGGATAATCTTCCCAGTTCTATCCACAACTAAATTTATATTAAAATTAAATTATTATGACAGCAAAAAGCCACTTCCTGCATGAAGACGGAAAATCAGTTACAAAGATTCCTCTGTTGATGAAAAATTAAAGTAAGTTTGGCAGAACCGAGCACTGACGGCCTGCTGCTAGGCTGTTATGTTAGTGGAACACAGTGTACTTTTTATCTCCGCTCTGCTGTTGGGGGATTCCCGTCAGCTCGACTGAGCAATGATGGATTAAAAGCCGCTCTTTTGTGGAATACTATTTTTCCTGATCTAAAAATATTTTTGTGGAACAAAACAACATCTTTTGATAAGATCCAACAATAATTATGGAATACAATTGGCTGAAGTTGCTGAAGACATGAAGAATTCTTTGAATTTGCTGGATACTTTGGGAAAACTGGATTGATTCAAGAAGAGTTGTTTCCTGGACAAAAGTATTGCTTTTTGCGGCATCGGGATCTGCTCTGACAGGTCTTGGCTTATCAACTTGTTTAAAGGGAGCACCGCTTCTGAAACCTTGCTTGTCAGCGCCGCAGAACAGCAGATGGAACCTTGAGGGATTACCACATTTTCTAATGGATTATAATTGTCTGTTTCTGGATTACCATTTTTCTGGATGGATTTAACAAATTTGTGGAACAAACAAATTCTCTTTGATTTAATTCAACTATTAATTAAGTTACTGTTTTGGGTCATCCGAGACCGACCCCAGAGCGGGATCCTACCAGCTGGAAGCTGACTAACCTTGGATATTCGGCTAGGAGAACACGATGTTCTAATTTTAGCCTCAGGCCTGCTAAGGAAGGCCTTGTTCACCAGCATCGCAGAACAACTGAATGGATTACAATATCTTTGAATGGATAACACTTTTGAGGAATAATTGATTTTGCCTAGGAGGATCCAGATTTTTTAGCCCTGAACAGTTTTGATGGATTACAACTGGGATTTTTAACATAACAGAATTACCTAGAGGTTTTTCTGTGGGATTAAAAAATAAAGAAGATTTCTTCAGTCTGCTGGAGTGGATAAAAGCTGCTTTTGCCAAGTGCAAGACCATCCAGCCTTGGAAAAACTGCTTGTTTG
>JBBPBX010043453.1:0-27910 GCA_038048925.1 Garcialebias charrua | reverse complement strand
TTATTTATAAATAAACAAACATGTTCACCTATAAAATATAAACAACTTACTTGGTTTTAGCCATTTTTTCCGAGTAAGCCTTGGATGCAAACAATGAGGGAAGAGCTCATCATTGTGTTCGTGGATGTTGACAATGTGGTCGATCAGAGACAGCCATTTAGAAACGATAAGATTGGGTTGGTCAGGAGGGGTTGAGATGACAGACCAGTAGAGATGGTTCACTATGCTGTTGACCCAGTCTGAAAGAGGATTACATTCCTTCTCCTTCGATAAACTCCACAGCTTCTTCTTCAGGGCTGAAATTTTCAGAGAAATTTAAATTTATTCATTAATTAAATAATCATATGTCACTATAAACAATACTAAACCATATACATTTTATTAAAGACGTTTTACGTACATTTTGCTATGTGCCAAATGTCGAAAAAGTGGGCGATGTCAGGCTTCTCATCCTTTAGCCATTTTCTTATTTGAACATGCCTGTCAGTAACCATCTTTCCTATTTTGAGGTCTTTGTTCTCAAGAAATGTAATTGACCGTTTCAGCCCTTCTTTCTCCATGTGAGTGGCTCCACCAACCTCATTACTCTGAGACATAACATTAAAGAAAAATATAATTAGTTATGTTTCGATTCTCTGTCAAATGATTGTTATTAATTGTAACTCTTAAAAAGTAATTAACAAAACAATTCATTTCTTACTTGTAATAGCTGTGTATCGATGATGGCGTTGACTTGAACTTCTAGCATCGTATATGAGCCAAACTTAGCACTGTGTCCAGGGCTGTCAGAACGACCATCTCCAGCTAAAGCAAGTGGCCGTTGTTCAGCTTGCAAACATTCCAGCATACAACTTTGTGAGTAATTCCAGACTTTTTTAACTGCTGGAAAAAGATATTGTTGCTGATGCCTACAAAATGTTCTAAGTGTGATGACTGCCATGTTCATATGTTTGAACATTCGCAGAACCTTACTGGCTAGAGCACCACTACCATACCTGTCAAGTTTTGGATTTAAAAATAAGGGAAATTTTCTGCCGGGTACGCCGAGCCATCCCACTAGGCCAGGGATCTGCAACCTTTACGATCAAAAGAGCCATTTCTGTCCCTTTGTTCACTAAACGTTTCCGGAGCCACAATACCTGCTACAACTGGGATTCTCAACTGGTGGCCCACAGACCACTTTAAGTTTGTTAGAGGACAATTTTCTGACCGGTAGTTTTCTGGCCATTGTAAAGCTGAAAATATCTAATGATTTGTTGATATTTTTACATTTTAAGACTAAAAAAGACCAGATTATCATAAAGAAGGAAAAATAATGTGATCTTTCCCAATTAAAAAATAAAATAATGAACTATGCAGGTCTAGGTAAATTATTTTAATTGTGGAAAAATTAAATATCCTACTTCGAATAAATAAAGTTAACTTATGTTTTACTCCTTCTATTAGTTCTAGTATTCACACATTTGCAAAGGAAATGACAGGAAAAACTGCTAAAACTAGCCCTTTTTGTTGTTATAAGAACAAATAAAATTCAGTTTAAAGTTAGTTTTGATCAAAGCTTGGAAGAGCCACTGCTGAGGGACCAAAGAGCCGCATGTGGCTCCAGAGCCGCAGGTTGCAGGACCCCTTACATTTTAAGACAGGTTTACAAGAAATCTAAAATAACTACCTATCAGCCTCTTTCAAACCAGTTATGTGATCACAATCTGATAAGCCTACCTTTGTGCTTGACGGATTTTTCATGCTGACGGACATCGTTCCTTCCCCCATGAGAGACACTAAAGTCGCAGTTACAAATCTTAAAAAACGCGTAATAAACTTTAGGAAAATAAATTTGCTGTCCCATTTTTCAACATATTTACACGAAGTCTTAACTTTTTTGGCAGGGACGCGTCCTCTCTCGTTACTTCTCGTTACATCCATCTCTGTGTTTTTCCGGGTTTGTTCTCGACCGCGCCAGCCCTAACATCGCGAGAACTGCCACCGAGGCGACTGCAGGTGGCAGTTCTCGCGAGGCTAGTGACAGAGGCACCAGAATGTTTTTTTTATTTTTTTTTAATAATATTATAATACGGGAGATTTCCGGGAAAATAATAACTCGGGATCACGACGGGAAAGAGGGGTAAAATATGGTAGTTTCCCGGCCAAAACGGGAGACTTGACAGATATGCCACTACAGAGAATTGCTGATGAGAGTAAAATGTTTCCTATGGGGATATTTCCTGTGTATGACTTAAGGCTGAAATACAGCTGAGCGTCCTCAGGTACGCCACTCTACGTGCGCATTTTGTGCGCATGTATTTTGCTGCTATACTTCAGAAACTATCAGCTTTCAAACGCTCGCGTTCTCCTTGTTGTAATATGAGCAGCTGTGCACGGAGGGGACTCAACTGAGCTCGCTGATTGGTCACTTGCTGACACGCCTACTGAAATGATTGACAGCCTTTCAGTCAGCTCATGTAGCTCGCTGAAGACCGCGGCGGTGTTCATGCGGTGTTTCTACTATATATGTTATAAAAAGTTCTCTCAGAAATAAAAATAATAACAGGGAGTGCTTTTCCTGCAGCACACAGCCCACCAGGGATATTTAAAACATTGCGCACCCAGGTAGGACCTGAATTCATTCATTTCATTCATGGAGTGAACGGAGGAAGAAGCGGTTACTTGACTTTAGGCAAAAAAACAAAAGAAAAGGCCCGATCAGCGATAAAGAAGGGGAATTTATTTCATTTGTGTAACATACAAAACAGTCCGGCGCCGGGGAAGTTTATGGTCAGACACCGCGTATCGCGCACGCGGACGTAAAAAAAAAAGCTTTGCGCGTACATGCCCTGAGGGGCTACGCGGGGCTACGCTTTTGCCTTGACGTACGTACGCTGCGTATAGGCGTACCGTGAGGACGCTCAAGTGTATCTCGGCCTTGACTGTACCAAGTAGTGACGTCATCGCAAAATCTGCATTTCAGAAGTACCATAAGCATTGTGCCCCGTGTACTTCTGATTGTCTCCAAGTTGTTTATTTTACATCTGCTGCAACATATTAGCTGAAGCAGTAATGCTAGCTTATTCCAAGAAACCAAGTAAAACTCTGGCTTGTCATCTGAACTTGAGGGAATGGATTGTTGTGAATGTGTTTCTGGACTCTCCTGTGAACTGCTTGACGGTAAGTATTCCTCATCACATTCATGAGGCTCGACTACAGAGCTGCTGCTCTGAATTAAAGGACTGCTACTCTCAACTACAGGGCTACTGTGTAATTATATAGGTGATGTATGTGTAGGAGAAATGAAAATTGGAGAGAAGTCAGTTTGTGTGCCCATATCTTGATGATTAGCGGTAGCCTGTGTACCTGTGGAAAAAGAAAAATAGAACAACAAATATGTAATTACTTTCATTTTTTAATAAAATAATTAGAAAAGCACAAAAATAATAATTCTAATTCGACGTGCATCAAATTATGTTTTATGATTATTAACATATTGAAAATTTGATATTATTGCCAATGAAAATACCATAGGTTTTACTTCAACAAGAAAAATTACTTGTCCGTTACTTTTGTCTTTATACTCTTGTGAAAAAATGATTGTAGCTCTGTGCGTCATTGTGACCCAAGTGTTAAAACAGTCCCAAATACCTTTATTTGTGCCCGTTGTTAAATGAACTTGTACTCTGACAGATCTTGTTGTTTTGTCCGTTGTTTGTGTGGTTTGAGAATTCTAAGAAAACAGAAAAAATGTATATATAATTCACAAACACTTTTTAGATTTTTTTTTAAACATATTTACCACTTGTAAATTGAGAATTTCAGGACATACCAATGGAGGTTTTGTAAATGTCTAGGAGAGATGGCATTGTTTTTTCTGACTCAAATAGTTATTAGAATATTTGAGGCTGAGAAAATGCCTGAGAAATGAGGAATAAAAGTAATCCGTAGTAAGACAGAGTACATGTGTGTGAATGAGAGGGAGGCCAGTGGAACAGTGAGGCTACAAGGAGCAGAGGTCACAAAGGTGCAAGACTTCAAGTACTTGGGGTCCATTGTCCAGGAAAATGTGAAATGTGGTAAAGAGGTGAAGAAGAGAGTCCAGGCAGGATGGAGTGGATGGAGAAAAGTTTCAGGAGTGATTTGTGACAAAAAGGTGTCAGCAAAGGTCAAAGGAAAAGTTTACAAGACAGTGGTGAGACCAGCTATGTTGTATGGTCTGGAGACAGAGACATGGACAAAAAGACAGGAGAAAGAACTGGAAGTAGCAGAAATGAAGATGATGAGGTTCTCCTTAGGAGTGACAAGGATGGATAAGATCAGGAATGAGATCATCAGGGGTACAGCACATATTGAACAACTAGGAGATAAAGTTAGAGAGTAGACACTGTGATGGTTTGGACATGTTCAGGGGAGGGACAGTGAGTACATTGGTAGGATGTGAGAAATGCAGCTTGCATGAAAAAGACAAAGACGAAGACCAAAGAGGATATATATGGATGCGTTAGAGAGGACATGAAGGTAGTTGGAGTGAGGACAGAGGATGCAGAGGACAGAGTGAGGTGGAGGAGAATGACTGGCTGTGGCGACCCCTGAAAAGGGAAAAGCTGAAAGAAGTAGAAGAATAAATGATAATTTTGAGACAGATGTTTACCTTGGCAATGTGCATGATTGTAGGTTCAAAAAGCTGACTAGTAGATGGGCCCGGTTCTTCAGATGTCGTGATTGTGGTGTCAGGCATTTTCGTCATAAGTTCAGAAATGTCCTAGACAGAGATGTATAACAACATAATTTATTCAATTCTTTTTAAAAATAAACTTTTGCATTAGATACGCAAAAGTGGATATGTAAATACTGTTACATGAAGTATTTTACATAAATTTTCACAGAAGAAAACTCTGAATTACACATTCTAATGTTCTACACTGGATCATTCACGAATAGATTACATGCCAGGATTTGATTTGTATTTTTTACATGAATAAATTAGTAAATTTAGTGTACTTTTCATAAGGTTGTCTCTGGAAAAAAGAAAAAAAAAGATTACTTTGTTTCATCTAACTAAGTAAAGTAACTTTGGTCAATCAAAGTCAAAGTCAACTTTATTGTCAAAACTGCAATATGTACAGGACATACACAGGATTGAAATTGCATTTCTCTCAGTCCCTCGGTGCAACAGTAACCATTTAAACACTAAAACACTAACATTTAATAAACAAGCATAAAATGAAATAATAAAAGTGTAATACTGTCCTGATTTTTTGAATATTAGTTTTTGAATAGTAGTATAAAAGTATAAAAAGTTATCACCAACACCAAACACCAACATTTAATAAACATAAAATGAAATAAAGTGTAATACTGTCCTGAGCTTTTCCGTAGAAGTATAAAAGTATAAAAGTAACAAAAGTATCGGTCGCGTTTGCGATTTCTTGTTTTAATACAGTAAATCGTCCAACACTCTCATTAATAAACACTCAGTGAATTAAAAATACATACTGATGTCAATTGAACGCGCAGACAGCATTAAAAAAATGAATTACTACCACAGTAATTTTATTACGGAGTGCGCCACGGCTAATGCATATTAGCCTCGTATAAGACGAAATTATTGTCAGTACTCGCATGAATATAAGTAATCCAGTGGTTAGTCTGCATCGGATAAAGTTATTGGAAACTAGATACAGTATTTTCTGGTGTATAGGTCGCACCTGTGTATAGGTCGCATTGTCCAATTATCACCAATAGATTGGAAAAATCCCTAGATAGGTCGCACTGGTGTATAGGTCGCACCTACGTTTAGCTCTGCTGCAAATGTCTGCCACAGGAGCGCACAGCAAGGCTTTTAAGAAGATTAACACTTAAAAACAATTATTTGTTTGATAAAAATTATAGCAAATATATGTCTGAGCTGAACTTTTCCTTAATAAATGAACGTAATTGTGAAATGAGCTGGATTTTAAAATTTGTTTCGCCGAAAGTGATAACAAGCCATATATAGGTCGCACCTGTGTATAGGTCGCAGGCCATGAAAATACCATAAAAAGGTGCGACCTATACACCGGAAAATACGGTAATTGGAATAGTGATTTTTATAAGGATTATTTAAACCACAATAGCTAATAGCGGTTAGCTTAGCCATGTAGCCTCTTTGTTATTGTCATCAGCTAACAACGAGGCGAGGCCCGGTCGCGTTTGCGATATCTCGTTTTATGACAGTAAATCGTCCAACACTCTCATTAATAAACACTCAGTGAATTAAAAATACATACTGATGTCAATTGAACGTGCAGACAGCATTAAAAAATTAATTACTACCACTGTAATTTTATTACGGAGTGCGCCACGGCTAATGCATATTAGCCTCATATAAGACTAAATTATTGTCAGTACTCGCATGAATATAAGTAATCCAGTGGTTAGTCTGCATCGGATAAAGTTATTGGAAACTAGATAATTGGAATAGTGATTTTTATAAGGATTATTTAAACCATAATAGCTAATAGCGGTTAGCTTAGCCATGTAGCCTCTTTGTTATTGTCATCAGCTAACAACGAGGCGAGGCCCGGTGCTGTGCGGTCGCGTCATCCAACACTCTGAATAAACACTCAGTGAATAAAAAACTGACGTTGTGTATGTATATATATATATATATANTGTCCCTGGTTCTCTGGACGTTTTTGGTCCATTCTTGATGAAGTTTCTCATCTTTTGGAAAGTGTAAAGGCTCACTTCTTCACTGGCGACATTAGAGCACCCAAATGCGACACAAGCTGACAGCATTTTCAAGTGTTACAGAAAAAAAAGCCGTTCTTGAAGACAATGAATCCCAGTTGCAAAGCCACCCGCTGACACCAGGCTGACACAATATCTGGACGTTACGTCACGATCACGTGACGGAAAATACCGGAAGTTTAGGGATAAACACGGTGCAAATTTTAAACCAATTTAGAATGGATTTTTCATTAATTTAACATTTTATTTGCAAAAACGAACATAGTTCAATGATAATAAATATATATGTTGAGCCATTTTATGAAAAGTACTAAAATCATGTCTGTGGAGCTTTAAGTCTCCAACCTAAGAAATTTAACATATTTTCTTTCTGTATGTCAGGATTGTTCCAGATGGGTGTTTGTCTGCATGGGAGTAGTGAAGAATTTTGTCATTTTTCAGATACTCCCACCATGCTGTCAGAGATGAGTTAATACTGATACTTTTAAAGCAGACATGTTTTTTTATATTCATACTAATAAATGGCAGACCTGAAACCCTAATATTATTACATAAAGTTTGCTCTATATCTAACCAAGTAACATCTAGTGCATTTGGATTTAGCCACTTTGAAATATATTCTAACCTATTTGCTAAATAGTAGTGACAAAAGTTTGGAAGTTCTAATCCTCCGGTTTCTTTAGATTTCTGTAGTGTTTTTAAGCTAATACGTGGAGTTTTGTTTTTCCAAAGGAATTTAGATATGAAAGAATCCAAGGACTTAAACCATTCATTTGAAGGTTTATTTGGAATCATTAAGAATAAATAATTTATTCTCGGCAAGACCATCATCTTTACTAAGGCAACTCTTTCCATAAGTGAAATTGGTAGAGATTTCCATTAGTAAGATCGTCTTCAATTTTCTTTAAAAATGGTATATGATTTAGTTTTATTAAGTCTTCTAATCTATGAGAAATCTTAATACCCAAGTAAGTAATGTTACCTGATTGTAGTTTTTCATTTAAAGAAGTATTAAACACACAATTTCTTGGAAGAGCTGTAGATTTTGACCAATTTATAGAATAATCAGAAACTTGTGAGAATGAGTTTATTAATTTGATAACATTAGATATAGAGTTTTCTGAGTTTTGAAGAAAAAGTAAAACATCATCAGCATCAATGTTCCCTCTAATTTTTCACGTGTCTAGGCATACACACAAGCTCTCTGAGCAAACTGACGACCACTGAGCAACACCAGGACGTGCTCGCCTGGTATAAATCTGGGATCATAGAAAGTTACATGGCTTATTAAAAGAATCAGATTACAGTAGCAACTTCCATGAGTTTACTTTTAATACAAGTGATTTGCCCCACTTAAAATGAAAAAAAAAAAAAAAAACAGCCTCAAATAAATATATCTGAGGGTGGACGTTGTTTATGTGTGTGTGTGTGTGAGAGGAGGGGGGGTGCAGCTTCTCGCTGTAACATGCTTCATAATTGACTTCATTCAGATAAAAGACATGGTGTGGATTATTGATCATAACTCTGAGTTTACTTGACCTAACAACGAGATTTAAAATCTGTAGTTTTGACACTAATTTAAATTGAGTCGCTAAGATACAAAGTCTTTACTGCTGAAATCATTTTCACATACCTGCGCTATGATTCGCTCCAAAAGGAGGACACAGTCAGAGGAGGTGCCAGACACTTGAGTTGGAGGAGAAATTGAGGCAGAGCGCCACTTGTTTCTAAAGTAAAACTATACAGTATTTTGTCCCGGTTTGATGAACTCTGTCTTCCACATGATTGACTGTGAAGCCGCACACAAGCATGCTTGCTGTTTAGACCCACCTTTCCTGTTACTGATTGGTCAAAACAACGCAAGCTTCAATGTGATTGGATGTAATCGCACGTGATAGACCCTCCTTCCTGTTTGTGATTGGTCAAAACAACGTGAGCTTCAATGGGATTGGATGTAATCGCTGTCCATTAATCATTATAAGTTGAAGCGGATCTGCGAGCTGACGAGTTAAATTTGGATGCGCGCACAGATTTTATTGTGCGCTGAGTGTCTGGGCAGTGCGCAATTGCGCACCTGCGTAGCTTAGAGGGAACATTGGTCAGCATATAAACTAATTTTATGTTCTATATTTTTACACTGTATGCCTTTAATGTCAGCAGTTTGCCTTATTGCTGCTGCTAAAGGTTCAATAAACAGCAAATAATGCTGGTGAAAGTGGGCATCCCTGTCTTGTGCCCCTCTCTAAACAAAAGCTTGAAGATATTTGATTATTTGTCCTGACACATGCTTTTGGTGAGTTATATAGTATTTTCAACCAATTAATAAAATAGTTTCCAAATCCAAATTTAATCAAGGTAGCATATAAAAAATTCCAATTTACTCTATCGAATGCTTTTTCTTCGTTTAAAGATAAAATAGCTGTTTCAATATTTTTACTATATGAATACTCTATTAAATTATATAATCTGCGAGTGTTTGTAGTCGAGTGTCTTCCTTTTATAAATCCAGTTTGATCTGGATGAATAATGAAAGGAGTTATCCTCTCTAATCTTTTAGAGAGGGCTTTACAAATTATCTTAACATCGACATTAATAAGACAGATCGGTATAGTTATAGTTGTTATATTGTTATAGTTGATGTTTGTACCTGGTGAGGGGTGCCAATCAGTATGGCCTCAGTCTTGGAGTGGTTTAATTGAAGAAAGTTCTGATTCATCCATGCCCTTATTTCCTCCAAGTAGGTAGAGAGGGCAGTGAGTGAAGACGGAGATGACAATGGGGAACATGAGGATGCTCCAGTCCTGATGTAAAGCTGTGTATCGTCGGCATAACAGTGAAAAGAAATGTTGAACTGATTAATAATTTGACCTAAAGGAAGCATGTAAAGGGAAAACAGCAGGGGCCCCAGAACTGACCCCTGAGGGACACCATAGGAGACACAGACTGTCTGGGACGTGGCATTGCCAAGACTAACACATTCCAACCTATTGGAGAGGAAAGATTTGAACCAGTCCAGGACCGTGTCACAGAGACTGACCTCCACATGAAGGCGGTGGAGGAGGATACTATGGTCCACAGTGTCGAAGGCCGCAGTGAGGTCAAGGAGGACAAGGATGGAAGGAGAACCAGCATCAACAGCCATAAGGACATCATTGGTAACTCTCAGCAATGCAATCTCAGTACTGTGAGCTGCTCTGAATCCAGACTGAAACTTCTCATATAGGGAGTGTTGCTGTAGGTGGTCCTGCAGCTGAGCGGCAACTGCTTTGTCCAGCACTTTAGACAGAAAAGGGAGGTGTGAAATTGGGCGGTAATTAGAAAAAATCTCAGGGTCCAAATTAGATTTTTTCAGAAGAGGCTTAATGATGGCAGTTTTCAGAGACAGTGGAACATGACCAGATTGTAGAGACTTATTTATTATTTGTGTGATTAATGGGCTTATTGCAAAGTGATTGGATTTTATGAGAGACAAGGGGAAGGGATCCAGGGCGCAGGATGAAGGCTTCATTTTCTTGATGATGGCCTCCACCTTACTCTGAACAACTTCATCAAAGCTGCTCAGGGTCCCAGAATGCAGACGGGTAGATGGCAAATGAAGATCAGGGAGGTTGTGGAGCTGAGATCTGATAGTGTCAACTTTGTTTTTAAATGATGAAAGAAACTGGTCGCATTTTAGAGCAGAGTCTTCAGGAGTTTGTTTAATGGGATTTAGCAGACGAGTTATTGTGGAAAAGAGCTGTTTAGTTTCCAGGGCAGGTGTTGATGATGTTGGAATAATATTTGGAGTGTGCTTCTTTAAGAGAATAGGCGTACGTTTTCTGATGTCCTTTATATGCCTGCTTATGTACAGAGAGACCAGATGATTTTACACGTTTCTCAATAGCACGGCCAATTACCTTCATCTTGCGCAGCTCACCAGAGTACCAGGGAGCTGAACGGGAGAAAGACACCAGTCTTGTCTTCAAGGAAGCATGTAGGTCCAGGAGCTCCTGGAGAGACTGGTTGTAGTAATCCACAGAGTCATTTGCAGATGAGTGATTGACAGCGGTCAGGGCATGAAGATCAGCGGACAGAACATCAGGATAAATGTTTTTATAGTCACGGAACTGGATAGGTCGTTTTGGGTTAGGTGAAGATGAAGGCACTTCCAGAGAGATGATCCTGTGGTCTGAGACACCCAGGTCATATACAGATAAGTTATTGATGAGGACAGTGTCTGTAATCACCAAATCCAGAGTATACCCCTGTTATGCGTAAGGGCGTCAACATGTCGGGTGAGATTGAGAGTCCAAAAGAGACTTAAAATCTGTTGCCAGAGGGGAAGAGGAATTGTCCATGTGGATATTTAAGTCGCCAAGAAAAATTGTCTTCACAGGGGAGGTGCAAAAAAAAGTGAGGAGGTCATGCATCTCTGAGTTAAATGAAACATACGGTTTGGGAGGCCTATAAATTAATATAACATTCATCAGAAGTGGGGCTTTGAAGCTGAAGGCCAAACATTCAAAAGAAGAAAAGTCCTAAGCAGCCAGATGTGACAATTTTAAATTACTGCAATAAATTACCGCCAGACCACCACCGCGGCCAGTACAGCGGGCTCTCTGCAGATAAGAGGGACAAGCTTCATTCAGAGAACTGAAGACATCTGGTTGATGCCAAGTTTCTGTAAGACACTTAAGGTCCAAGTTCTTCTCCAGAATGTATTCATGAATTGGACATGATTTGTTGGAAAGTGATTGAACATTAAAAAGTTCTATTTTAATACTAGTTGGAGCAGAAGTTTTTAGAAGAAGAGGTTTGAGCAAACTGAAGTCCACTCCACGTTTTCCTTGCCACTCCGTTCACTGTGGACTACAAGGAACTACAGGCGCAGCGTTCTGATGACGTAGTCGAGGTAGTCGAGGTGCGATATGTCGCTCAGTCCAGACAGGAGGAATCGAGTCAGAGCCCGAATTCCGAGAATAAACGAAATCCTTTCGAGAGCTTCTATGGATGTAACGAGGTCTACGCAGAAGTCTCAGTTGTTTGATGGTGGAAACAGAAGGAGGAATGGAGCAGTTGTTAAGGTCAAACAATTGGAAGCGGAGTAGGTCAACATTGTCGAGCCGGTGGAAGCTAGCACGGAGCTAGCCGCTAACAACAGGCCCACGGCTCAGAAAAAGATGTACAAGAAGCAGAAAGAGGTAACTTGAATGAGTATTACCTTGACGGAGTACAGGAGAGAATCCAGAACAGTCCAGAGGACACGAGAAGTTGACAGAGGCAGCAGGTAAGCAAACAATAAATGCAGCTACGTGGTTCTCTAAGCTAAATTTGTGGTGGAGCTAGCGGGAGGTTGACAGCTCCCACAACTAAAATTCCAGTTGGATTAGTAAAGATTTCTATCTAATGAATCCAGCAAACAAGTCAAATCTTGGTTTTGCTACAGTCTCCTATCCTGAGCAAGCACAATGGCATCAGTGGAAAGGAAAAACTCCCTTTTAGAAGGAAGAAACCTCTAGCAGAACCAGGCTCAGGACAAGCGGTCATCTGCTTTGACCGGCAGCGTGTAACGTCTGCAGAGCCACAACGTAGTCAGAAAAGACATCTGCTCTAAAACTTAATCACAGAAAGGTAGAGAAGTAGAAATGCCCAACAAGGGTCGGTGAGAAAAAAAACAGCAGAAAGTAACAAAAAAATAATACAAGGACCAAAAAGTACGAGGAGCAGCGGCAGCCAAAGGTGTGCATGCGTCCGCTCACAGCTGCTGATATCCAGCCTTTTCCAAGGCTGTTTAGGGAAGTCAGATAAGGATGACAAATATTTTTCACTTCAGGTATAAAGTGTAATTTCTGCAGCCTTGAGTCCTGCTGGGCAACTCTGATCCAAATATGATCCAATTCGTGAACTTTTCCACTGATCCAAGCTATGACCCCTCAGATGTTGACCAGTACAGCGTCCAGAGTCCCAAGCCGTGCGGGTGATCTGTTCACCCCCGGATTAGCTCGTAAAACAGCTGATTTATCGAGGTCACTGCGCAGATCAGACTCGGGTGCTCCAACATGGCATTAAGTCCTGCTGAGTCTCCCTCATTTGCCGATAGGCTAGTGCTCCACAAACTGCCAAAAAGCAAAGCGCTGCCATCATAATCCAATTTAATCCAGATTCTTCATGTCATCCACAGAGCACAGAGAGCGAGACGCGTCACCATTCCATCGGCTCCAGGAATCCATGACGTATCCTCCCGGTCAGTCTGCGGAGGATGGCCCGGCTCCCCCGTGCCTTGCCTTTTGTTGAAATCTTGTTAATAGAATTGATTGCCCATACAACCCAATCCATCTTAATCTGCGTTCGAGGTGCTTTCCTGAGGAGCTGCAGACAAGACAAGAAGCCACGCAGGGGTGGGGAGTCGGGTCGAGTAGGGAAGGAGCGAGAGAAAAAAACAGCCGCCTCCTCCAGTGCCGGAAGTATAATGAACAAGACTTTGTTCTAGGGAAAGAGCGAAAAAAAGCAGCTGCCTCCTCCAATGCAGAAAGTATTTAATGTTTTTCTATAAGTTACAGTGTGGTCACAATATCCGATAAGCACTATCATCATAAATATTCCAAAATGACGAACGGGTGTTCTGTCCGACCAGCATACATTGTCAGATTGCCATATGTATAGCACTGATTGCCATACTCGTAGCGCAAACTGACGGCGGCATCTATCCGCTGTGAAATCAACGCATGCTTCTATTTAATTAGCCATATGCCATACCATACCAACTTTATTTCTAAAGCACTTTATACAACCATAGGATCAAAGAGCTGTACACAAACATAAAATACAGTACAAAAACATAAAATGGAAGGTCAGGTATAAAAACAACACTTAAAATAATAAAATTACACACAATAAAACAAAATCAAACATCTCAGATTGTGCCAAAAGCCAAAGAAAAAATACAAGTTTTAAGAAGAAACTTAAAAACAGCAAGGGAAGAGGCCTGTCTTATGTCACTCGGAAGATCATTCCAGAGTTTAGGGGCAATCACAGAAAAAGCACGGTCACCACTGAGCTTAAGCTTAGTTTTCGGGATCTTCAGAAACTGCTGGTCAGCTGATCCTAGAGAACGGGAAGGAGTGTAAATGTAGCAGCTCAGTATAAGGAGGAGAGTGACCATTTAGAGCTTTAAAAGCGAATAAAAGTACAGTATCTTAAAGTGAATCTTATAATATACTGGTAACCAATGCAAAGAGGCCAAAACAGGGGAAATACTGTCAAATTTCCGTGTACCTGTTAAAAGTCGTGCGGCAGCATTTTGAATCCTTTGAAGCTGGGAAATGCATGAATCACTTATGCCAGCATAAAGTGCATTACAAAAATCTAGCCGTGTGGTCACGAATGCATGTATTGCAGTTTCAAAATGCTGCCTTGGAAGAATGGGTTTCACTTTAGCTAACTGCCTTAAGTGAAAAAAGCTAGATCTCACAACTGTTTTGATATGAGATTCCAACCTTAGATCTGCATCTATCTTTACCCCCAGATTTGTAACAACTGGCTTGAAATATGGAGTCAGTAGGCAATCAATGGGCAAAGACTTTCCATATGAACTTCCAAAAATCACTACCTCTGTCTTGTCTTCATTCAGTTTCAAAAAATTTAGAGACATCCAAGTCTTCAAATCTTCCAAACATAGAAGCAAAGACTGGAGAGAAGTGGAATCTGCTTTCTTTACTTGTACATAAATCTGTGTATCATCTGCGTAGCAATGAAAGGCAATCCCGTACTTTCTAAAAACTGAGCCAAGAGGAAGAGGATACAACAGGAATAGGAGAAGGCCCAAAATTGAGCCCTGTGGAACACCATATGAAAGAGGAGCAGAGGAGGACCTATGGCCATTGAGACAGACACAAAAAGTATGATTGGTCAAATAAGATTTAAACCAGTCTAGGACTGTACGGCCAATGCCCACACACTGTTCCAAACGTGTAAATAAAATGTTGTGATCAACAGCGTCGAAAGCAGCCGAAAGATCCAACAGAACAAAAACAACATACCGTAAACACCGGTATATAATACGCAGTATTTTTGCTAATTTGAATATCCTGCGTATTATAAACCGAAGCGTATTGTTTATGGATTTTTTCCCATATTTTTTAGACCCATTTTAAGCTCTGATTCGCCGTTTTTCATTTTGGGCAAAAATTGTGCAGTACCAGTTTCGGCCGCTATGGGCAGCAGCAGAGGACTCAGAGAGCAAAGAGGAAGAGGATGGCCACTTCCAGACCGTTTCTGTCCGAAAAAAGCCTCCTCTGGTCGGACTGACACTGTCGCTGCTTGCCCCCTGCTCTCTGGATGTAACTGCTGTTAGCAAGCAAATCGGCAAACTAATTTTTTTAATCCAGCTGATTTGAACATTTCGTTAGTTTTGTTACGCTCAGGAGCCCGTTCTGCTATGAAGTCAGGTAAGAAATATTTTTTTAAGCGTTTATTTAGCTAAATTTAAAGAAAGAAAGCGTCCGGACCGACCCGCCTGTATAAAAATAATTGGCGAACAATTTTTTTAAATCCAGCTGATTTGAACATTTCGTTAGTTTTGTTAAGCTCAGAGCCCGTTTGCTATAAAGTCAACGAAGAAATATATATTTTTAAGCATTTATTTAGCTAAATTTAAAGAAAGAAAGCGTCCGGTCCAATTCAGCTCACTTGTAATCATTTAAGTAAGTAAACTTTATTTATATAGCACCTTTCACAGATATAAAATCACAAAGTGCTTTACAAAACAAATACACATAATAAAATCATACTAAAATTATACTAAAATTATACACTCTTAAAACATGCTATACAAAACGGTTACACATGATAAACTCTAAAATCAATAAGTACAATTAACCATAAGCCTGTTTGAAAAGATAAATCTTAAAGGAGAAATGAAAAGTGTTTTTAAGCTAATAGTAGTCTAATGAAAAGCATAAAATAAGCTTGTTGAGAAATTTTCACAAGTCAAAAATGTCATCCTAACTCAAATTTAGACTTTGCAAAGTGAAAAAATTCTCATCTGGTGTTTTTGACCCCCCTCCTCCTGCCTGCTCTCCGTCCCCTGAATATGACGTAGGCAGTGCAACTAGTCGTCCCTCATACAGTAATATTAGTGTGTGTTTTAGTTGTGGACAAAAAGGTTTCAGTGTGTAGCAATTATGGATGCAGCAAAAAAAATCTATTTTTTAAAGAATCAAGATTCTTAGTCCTGGCGATTCAGAATCTATTCTAAAAGCCCCAAAATCGATTTTAAAACTTTTTTAAAATTTTATATTGTATTTTTACCGCTCCTGTGCATTCGGCCGCTGTAGAATTTTGGCCGTGTAGGGCCACCGTAGTTAGTTAGCCAGGCAGCTCCCAATAGAGCCTGCTAGCAAGGAGGGAGACAGCATGTTTCAACTTGCTCCTTCATCTTTAAAAATCATTTTAGATCCTACTACTGTATGTTCTGGGGAAGACAGAGCTTAACAAGACATTGGTAACTGTTTCAGGACATTTTCAACACCCCCACTTCCACGTTAGCATACGGCGCTAGCATGCTAACGTTAGCATACGGCGCTAGCATGCTAACGTTAGCATGCGGCGGCTAACGCACGGCTATTCGTATTTCCAGGATAGAAATGCCCATTAATGCACTAAATCACCAAACTGTTTTTGACAAACTAAAGTGATATCCTTCAGATTCAAAAAAGTCTTCTGCTTCCATTTTAAATGACAGACAGGAGGACAGTAATGATGGGTTTATAGCTTCAGTGTTATTGTAAGATAGCAAAGGAGGTCTTAATTGTGTCATAAAAGTGCGTCCAGAAAATTACTACAGAAATCACTGTACTTCGGCATGTAGCAGGAAAAATGTAAAAAAACTATTTCTTTAAGCTACTGACTTGAAAAAAGCATACTAAGTATGTTTATGTGTGTTGTTTACTATATGAAATTCTTGTTATATCGATCTTTTCAGATTTGATTACATTTCTCCTTTAAGACGCGCATTGTTAGAGGGAGAGCGTTCCAGAGCCTTTGTGCCACCACCTGAAATGCTCTATCACCACAGGTTTTAAGATGGGTTCTAGGGACCGACAGCAGTAGCTGATTAGAAGACCTCAGAGTTCTAGACTGACAGAGTGGCTTCAAAAGATTGAAAACATATTTGGGAGTCTCACCATGGAGTGCTTTAAAAGTTAAAACCAAAATTTTAAAATGAACCCTAAAATATATTGGAAGCCAGTGGAGAGAGTACAGAACAGGAGTATTATGATCCGTTCTGCGGTTTTTATTAACAAAAATTAAACCGAGACACGTTAACATATATATTCCACTAACAAATATATATATTTTTAAGTGTTTCTGTACGGTAGTTTTATTTTAATTAAATTCAGCTTTTGCTGCGCAGAGGACCGTTTCTGGGTGCGCGCATCCTGTTGTTTACGTTCAAAATTCAGCTCATTTGTAATCATTTATTAACAAAAATTACGTAGCCCCAGGGCCGGACACCAAGAGTAGCTGCAACATTCATGCCAATACTAGATTATGGTGACGTGCTGTACATGAGTGCTGCATCAAAATACCTACAGTCCTTAGACTCCATTTACCACGGTGCCCTTCGGTTCATTACTGACTCCAGTTATCGCACTCATCACTGTGAGCTTTACGTAAAATCTGGCTGGTCATCTCTCAGCACTCGCAGATACACTCACTGGATATCCTTCATCTACAAGACCCTCCTAAACCTGGTCCCGTCATACCTCACCTCCTTAATACAAACATCACACAGTCATTACTCCCTGCGCTCTAACGATTTAGTCCTCCTGTCAGTTCCTCCTGTCAGAACTGAACTAGGAAAAAGAGCGTTCAGCTTCGCCGTCCCCTCAGCCTGGAACAACTTACAGAAAGATCTGAAACTATCAACATTCATCTCTCCTGGATCCTTTATGTCAACCGTAGTAGAAAATGTCATCAAGAAACTTGACCATTGCAGATGTTTCTAACCACTACTTATCCAATATACATGTCATTGTTGTTTTTTTTGTCTGCTTGTTTTGTATATAATGTATATAGAAATCTGTCATATCCTGTTGGTTTTGAACTGTCAACATCTGTTTACTGTGATTGTAGTTTTCTTTATTTTCTTTTTGATAAGTGCAAATGCCTATTGCCAATGTGACGTGTGCTGCTGACCACTTGACCAGGTCACCCTTGTAAAAGAGATCTCGATCTCAATGGGCTCTACCTGGTTAAATAAAGGTGATTGATTGATTGAAACCGAGACACGTTAACATATATATTCCGCTAACAAATATATATTTTTTAAGCGTTTCTGTACGGTAGTTTTATTTTAATTAAATTCAGCTTTTGATGCGCAGTGGACCGTTTCTGGGTACGCGTATCCTGTTGTTTACGTTCAAAATTCAGCTCATTTGTAATCATTTATTAACAAAAATTAAACCGAGACACGTTAACATATATATTCCGCTAACAAATACATATTTTTTAAGTGTTTCTGTACAGTAGTTTTATTTTAATTACGGTAAATTCAGCTCTCGCTCCAAACCGGGCCTGTGGGCCTGTGTGTGTGTGTGTGTGTGTGTGTGTGTGTGCCCGCACACAGCCTGTTGTTTACATTTTAAATTCAGCTGATTTGTAATAATTTATTAACAAAAATTAAACAGAGACACGTTAACATATATATTCAGCTAACAAATATATTTTTAGGCGTTTCTGTAGTTAAATTTTAATTAAATACCGCTCGTGCTGCACAATGGACCGCATTTCCGGGTTGTCTCATCGGTGACTCGTAACATCAGAGGTGGATGACGCGTTACGTCGGGGAGGGTTTGGCGACATCTAGTGGCCATAAAAAAGACTGTCACGGCAGCGCGTATTATAAACCGAAGCGTATTATGTACGGATTTTTATGATTTATTCCAAAAAATTGGACAAAGCGTATTATAATCCAGAGCCCATTATAATCCGACAAATACGGTAGTCACCAGAATCAGTTGATAGGAATATATCACACCATGATGTAGCAGTTAACCTGTCAAATCATCATATACTTTATTAACAGCTGTATATGACACCCTGTTGCTTCAGTCCCCCTGAGTCAGCAGTTTTGCAGCAGTATGACACCCTGACTAGCAGTTTAGCAGCTGTATGAATGAAACCCTGAATGACACCCTGACTAGCAGTTTAGCAACTGTATGAAACCCTGACTAGCAGTTTTTTTTCCATTTATAGATGGCCTCCCTTCTCACCTCACAGCCATCCTCTCACACCAATATGAATTTTATTTTTTATTTTTTTAAGAGAGAAAGGAAAGATAGAAAGTAAGACAACAAAACACAACAATTATCCACAAAAAAAGCACAAGGCAAACACACCCAACCTCCGTCCGCAATCTTGCAAAGCACATGACAAAACACAGCAACAAAATACACATGCATAAAGACTAATAATATTCATGACCTTGCAATAGACTTCCATAAATAAACATACCCATACCTACAAATATATATACATATACATCCATATCACATATCCATCTACATATCTGCATATGATATCTACATACAGTATACATCCCTGCATCCATTTGTGTGTGGTTGTGAGCATGCACAAGTGAACAAGGTTCCGCATATGATATCTACATATACATTCCTGCATCCATTTGTGTGTGGCTGTGAACATACATAAGTGAATAAGGTTCCTCCAATAGAACACTCAGTAGCGACCGTGAAGCATCAGAGATCCGCTCCCCCAAGGCCCGAGGCAGACGAAGGGGCGATCAAAGCCCGACCCCAAGAAGGACCCCAAGCCCGGAGTCCCCAGGGCCACCCGAACAGGACGAGCCACTCACCCTCTCCCCAGATCTGACCAAAGGGGAGAACCGGACGAGCTCCACCAGCGACTACACACAATGACCCCTGCGAGGTCAACAGCGACAAACCCACAGGCCCACGCCGGAACCTGCTGCAAGAGCCCGCTGCACTGACGTAGCCCCAGGGCCGGACACCAAGGCCCAGGCACCGGGGACGCCCACCCCTCAGGCCCAGACCCGATAGGACCAGAGGACCCGAGCCCCACCAGGCAGCCACCAGGCCGAGCCGACACACGCCCAAGCGCCCAACCCCTGAAAGCGACAACAAGGGCCCCCAGCATGCCCGCAGGCAAAAAGACACCCACCCGACCCACCAAGGGGCCACGTGGTAGGAGCGCAACACCAAGTAGCCTCAGATCTAACAGAGAGGGGGCAGTCCAAATCCCAGCCTGACAATTAGACATTCATACACAGACACACTCACTCAGACCCACCCTCATCCTCACGTACACAAAGACAAATAATAACGACACATTCCATTCATAATCCTGATGCACCCTCTATACCCCCTAGGTCCAATACATGTATCTGCCCCCTACATGGGGCAGCCCACACCCAAGCCCAGGAGGTAGGCCCATTCATTCTGGGGTGGAGAGTAGCCGACATCCAAGATTCGGCCCAACCCTCGCCCTGCCGACAGCACAGGACACCCGAGCCCAAGCAACCCCAGGGAGAGCGAAATGCCAGCCCCGCCCACGGCGAACCCCCAGGCCCCGAACCCCCCCATAGTCCAGGACAACCCCCGACGGCCCACCCCCAGAATGTCCGCCAGGCAACCAGGGGGGTAAGAGAAAAATAAATAAATAATATATATATATATATATATTTATATAAATAAATACATAAATAAATAAAATTGAAATTAATAAATCTAGACCCCGACATACACACCCCCGTCCCCAAATGTACTGTTGGTGTATGTTGTTGTAAAGTGCATTCAAAAAGGGAAGAGAAGGAGCAAAGGCTGGCATTATGCCAGTTTCCCCTCCACTCCAACTCTATCCAAGGCCCTTATTGTCTAAATGCATAATACATAGTTCCCATGTGACGTCACATCTGTGGGTTGTCCTGTTTGACCCTCCCACAGGTAGGCAAAGCAGCAGTTGGAGCGCGTTCTACTGGATGTCCATTTTTCACGTTGTTTTTTTTGTTAATTTCTAATTAATTGCAATGGTTACTTCGTGTTGTGTCAGTGGGTGTTCCAGTCGGGTAGACGTTTGGGCAACGCGCAGGTTTCACTTAATCAAAAAAAAAGTAAACGTGAAGGATTTATCTCATCCGAGAAGCTGGACTGCAGCCCCTCCTCTCTGAGTCTGGCTCGGATCTGCTCTGGAAGACGTCGTCCTTTTGGCCGGTAAACAAAATATTCTACATAAATCATTTTGTGAAACTATGTCAGAACAATGTTAGAGTACAACTGTCTGTGTGTTAGAGCTGGTTTTTTTTTTATTATTATTTAGCGACACCGTCTTGCATGCTGTGGCTAGCTTAGCATCTCGCTAACGGACAATGGCCTCCTCACGGTCCACCGGGACCGGCGGGGGAGACCGTCCCAGTGGGAGAAGGAGGACGGGAGCCAAGTCGTGCGGGCGACGCGTCGGTCCCATGGGACGTGCCCCTGCGGCCGCGACGGATCCACGCCGTCCGACCTGAGCTGGAGGGACCCTCCGCTCCAGTGCTAACGACATGCTAACTTCCAACACGGTAACACTCAAGTGCTGGTTCTGGTCCGTGTTCAACCTGGACTCCCTTACCAAAAAGTAGTATATGCAAGTATACTTAAAGTACACTAATTTTAAACTAAAAAAATAAGAGTATACTTTCAGTATACTTTTTAGGTACTTATCAAAAGTATACTTGGCCAAGTTTATTTTACACAATACTTGACTTATACTAAAAATAAACTAAAAGTCTAAGTATACTTAATCTATACTTATGTTTAAACTTTTGGCCAAGATATTTTACACAAAGTATTTTCACACTGGTTTATTTTTAGTACTTCTGTTTTAAACGTTTTGTCAGTTTTTTGAAACAGCTCGAGCTGTTTTTTTATATTGTTGTATATATATATATATATATATATATATATATATATATATATATAGTATATTATTATTATTATTGAGCATGCATCAGGGTATTATTATTATCATCATTATTATTATTATCATTATTCAATTTTATTCTGCGTTACTCCAGGCGTGTTTGCTTTCTACCATTTTTCTGTTTGTGGTCTCATGCGTTATTGGGGGTAGAACGTGATCATGTACGTCCCAACCAATCAACGCCACTCTTGCTCAGTGATAGGAATAACGGAGTTATAAATAAACGGCGTTACAAACGGAGTTATTTTTTTCATTAACGGGTAATCTAAGTAGTTACTATGTCTATCGTTACAACGCCGTTACCGTTACAAACACTAAAATGGTGCACGTTATTTTGTCTTCTGCGCGCTGTCTCTCGCTGCTTGTTTACTTTTTTTTTCCCTTGTGAGGGAGGGTGGAGGGGGGAAGCAGCAGAGGGGAGGGAGGGTAGGAGCATAGACGTGGGAGCAGAGGGGAGGGAGGGGCGAAACAATAAGGATGATGCTGATTGGCTAAGGTAGAGTGTCAGTCAGAGGTCAGCCAATCAGCGGTTTTGTTGTTCAGCTCACACGCTGCAGGCAGGAAGCTTCAAATCTGAAAAGTTAACAGAAGTCTGGCAGCAATGGCGAGTCTGGAGGGAAAGTTGGCGTTTTCAAAGTGGAAATACAGAAATTACTTTACTCTCCTTGAGGTAAAAGGCAAGAACGTGCATGTGAAGTGTACATTATGTCCCGGAGCGAAGTGTACGTCCGTCGTATCTGATCTGACAAGCATCTCACAACTGCTCAGGTAATTCAGCTTTTCAGTACTGTTTTAAAAGTACTTCATATTGTGAAAATGATTCTTTTGTTTTTAAGAAAATTCTTGAAGAACCAGTTGTGTGAGAGTTTGATTTTATTTTACACTACAAAGCACTTATTTTAACTGTTTACTTTTATTTCTAAGAAAACACTTGAACAGTACAGGGTGTACATAGAGCTGAAAAACACAATTGTTATATTATTTTGTTAACCTGTATTTTGTAATGAAGAAAAAACTTGAAGTATAGTATGTCAAACAGTCATGTTCTGTTGAGGTGCTGTAAGCATTTCTACTTAAAATTCGTAGATATATCTAAACTTAAACCAACCAAACAAACAATAGTTACTTTCCCTGGTAACTAATTACTTTTATAGGTGAGTAATTCAGTTACTAACTCAGTTACTTTTTGGGCGAAGTAACTAGTAACTATAATTAATTACTTTTTTGAAGTAACATTCCCAACACTGCCTCTTGCTTGTCAGGTTGCATGTGAACTTTGTCCTAACCAATCAACGCCACTCTTGTTTATCGGGTGAAGTAGCATGTGATCATATCCAACCAATCAACGCCTCTTGCTTCGCGCGCTTCTTTCAAATGTAGCCATTTCCTTTCAACTGTTGGACAAGAAGCTGTTGTTGTGTTGGACTCAGCGCTCGTAAAACTTGCTTTTTATTAGACGTCGACTGGTCAGACTCTGGACGACGACTGGACATTCAGTTGGAAGTTGAAGGTCGGTTCGGTTTTGTTTATTTGCTAGCTTTTTTAGCTCTGTTCAGTTGAATGAACAAAACCTGCTGTTGCTAAAAGCTAAGCTAACAACGAGCTAAAACGGGTGTGTCGTGTGTATGCTGCTGAGGCAGATAATTTGAGGCAAGTAAAACACTGCAGGTTAGGTTATTCTAGCGTTTAAATAAGCCATATATGCTACGTTTTTTTTTTTTTTTGGCTTAGTTCCTGGATGGTTTTTCAAAGAGACAAGGCCCCGCATCCTCACGCTGTTTGCGTCGCGTCTGTTAACACACATGCGTTCACTAGCCAGCAGAACAATAACCGCAGCCAGGCTGAAATACTAATTTACTTTAAATACGTATTTCAGCAACATACTGTTTTTGTAGCTGCTTAAACAAGAGGCTGAAGGAAGATATATCTCATTCACGAGGTCTTGAGAGTCAATTACTTTCTGAGAGTTTCATTAAAGATTTACTGGAACATGAGATATTTTGCTAACAGACACACAGGCAGGCTAATATGAGTGCCAGACTTTGGTGGTGGTGGTGCTAAACAGTTCACAGTAACACAGCAGAGGTGTTTGTCCCTTGTTGATGTGAATCTTTAGGTTTGAATGCTCTTTATTTGTCTCTAAGTTGATGGAAGCATCAAAGTGATGCATGTAGAACAGAAACTAAAGATTTCTCACATGTTCTCTTTGATTCAGACTCTGCAGGTTGTCAGAGATCAGCTGTGCCTCTCTGCTCTCAGCTCTTCAATCCAACCCCATCTGACACAACTGGAACGGACTCAGAACCTAGCCTTGAGAACTGCGGTAAAGTGAGCCTCCACTCGTCCTTGAGAGGTAATTTCTAAGTAGTTTGAGTAAAGCAATTAAGACACTGATTTTTTGTTAACAGAGTTCACTTTGCTCTCAGCATTAAACGTGACGCTTGAACATGGTTTGGTTTCATGTTGCTCCACTTCATTCACCCAGAGAGATGTTTGAAGGAGCACACACCTTTTATTAATTAAAGCTGCACAGGTGCAGTAAATTAAAAGTCACATGATGCATCTGAGCATCCAATACAAAACAAGCCTATAAAGAAAAACAAATTCAAACAAAATGAGAGCAATACAAAAACATTCATAATGTCAACACCCCCACTTGCTCACATTTTGGGTAACTCCCTCAGGCTCTTAATGTTTCAAACCTAAATAAATTCTTCATACACCAAACAAACATTTCATACTTTTTCAACTTCATCTTGGTTGCTGGTTTGGTTAGTACGTCTGCAACCATATCATTAGTTGGACAGTACTCCAGAAAAACTTTTCCTTCATTTACAGCTGATCTGATAAAATTATATTTAATATCAACATGCTTACACCTTTGCCTGTGTACAGGATTTTTGGCTAAGGCTATAGTACCCTGATTGTCCTCATAGATCTTAGCTAAATAATCCAGTCCATCCATGTCTTAAGTATAAGCATTCTTGTACAGTAGCAGCTAGTGTCATGTACTCTGCCTCACATGTAGATAGTGCTACAGTGGACTGTCTTTTGGTTTTCCATGAGACTAATGTAGTACTTCGTCCACGCAGTGCGTCTCGGCCTGGAAACTTTCATCAAACCTTCTGAACTTCCTAATGTCGGTGATGATGTGTGACGTTGCACCTGCGTCCACCATCAGACCTCTCCTCTTGATGTCATCCATTCGCGTGTCTGCGTCGCTCACCTGGAAAGCATACTCTCTGTTGCCATCTGTCTCTTCGGCCACTTTGCGTGCGTTGTCCCGGTGCTTTCTACGCCTGCAGGTTTCATTGCTGTGAGTGTTGTTCCTAAAGTGACTGCACCACTGCTTCCGTTGGCAGGTTCTGCTTATGTGGCCTTTCATCCCACATTTAAAACACACGATCTCAGAACTTCCAGCCTCAGGATCATTTGTGCTTCTAGGTGAGAATTTTCTGCCAGAATGCACTTTAGCTTTCATCACATTGTCCTCAGATACACTCGCACGCATATTTTCAATGTCTTCAAAACTTCTCAGTTTTGTCTTAAACTCTGCGAAGGTCATTTTATCACCATCTTCACTTTGAGTGATATAAATAGCAAATGGTTTAAATGTCTCTGGAAGACCCTTCAGGGCCATGGCTATCAGAAGTCCGTCACTCAAATCCTCACCTGCACTTCTTAAAGCGGTGATTGCAGTCTCAGCTCTGATGATGTACTCCGTTACCGACTCACTGGGTGATTTCTGCAGTGAAGTCAGCTCAGTATACAGGTTGATCACTCTGGGTTTCCCTTTTCCGGCGTAATGTTCACGCAGGATTCCAAGCGCCGCACGCCCATCATCTGCTGCGTCATGCATGATAAGTGACAAACTCTTGTCATCCAAAAACTGAATGAGTTCTGCATACGCTTCAGCATTTTTCTTTGCGTCATCTTCTTCTCCATCAGTAGGTCCTGTCAAGATTGTATCTTTAAGCCCTTGTAATCGGAGATGTCCTAGAAACTTAGTTTCCCATAATTTGTAGTTTTTCTCATCTCCATCAAAAAGAAGTCTTGACCATCGGCTGGCTGCCATTTCCTTTTCTCTTCTGTTCATTTTTCCAAACTGTTCAAACACTCTGGGCCCATAACCTGTTGACAGAGTTCACTTTTGGCTCAGCATTAAACGTGACACTTGAACATGGTTTGGTTTCATGTTGCTCCACTTCATTCACCCAGAGAGATGTTTGAAGGAGCACACACCTTTTATTAATTAAAGCTGCACAGGTGCAGTAAATTAAAAGTCACATGATGCATCTGAGCATCCAATACAAAACAAGCCTATAAAGAAAAACAAATTCAAACAAAATGAGAGCAATACAAAAACATTCATAATGTCAACATTTTTAAAACCAGATGTGGAAATGGAGAATGCCTTGTTTGAATGTTGTATTGATTCTATAGATCAGTCTCCTTCTTCCTGTTCCTCCTTTATATTTCAGCTCTTCATTGCACAAATGACTAATGTAAATTTTGAATGGTCTCAAAACACTACTGTACTGTATAGTGATACACAATTTTTGTTCATTTGCCCCTTGTTTTTTCTTTTTCTTTTACAGAGCTTCCAGCAGTTGTGAAAAAAGTCTAAAGATGTGGCGATCGGATCTCAGCGTTGCTTCCATCCACTCAACACCAGCTGTACACTTGTTGCTCCACCCATCTCTGTTCAAGTGTTGTCTGACCCTGATGACATGGTAATTAACTGAATGCATGGATACTATATGTTATTGATCCATTTGGGAATCATTACAATACAACTTCTTTCTACATCTTTTGATTGCACATAAATGATAGATGAGAAGTGATATGATACCCCTTGATGGTATGCAATAAAGCTATAGAAAATATGCTTAGGCATATTCATTGCAAAGATGAATATATACTATAGATTTCCAAATACTGTACTGTAAATAAATGTTTAATCATTATTTGGTTAACAAGATCCATGTGTTTTGCACGTGCCTGTTGTGCCAGATGTAGAAGTCCCAAGGCGAAAGGTGAAGTCTCTACGGACTACCAGCTCAGCCTTGCTGGTGCTCATCTACGGGAGAGAGTTATTGGCCAATTGAAGTTTGACTGGGAGGCAATCGGGGGCTCATAAAGATGTGGAGTCAAAGCCACCTTTGGACAACACAAAGCTTGATACTTGGTGAGTGTATAATGTAGGACAAAACTCATTCTAAAATACATTCCTAATGTTTTTTCTCGTTTTATGAACAAATTACTGTAATGTTCCATGCTCCTCACGGTTTATGATGCAGATTCTGATACAATCACCTAAAAATGCCATTCACTGATACCATATGGATTAGATTGGATTTGGTTATGTGCTCTATAATAATAAAAAAAAGTTTACATCCATCCATCCATTTTCGTCCGCTTATCCGGGGTCGGGTCGCGGGGGTAGCAGCCTAAGTAGGGAGGCCCAGACTTCCCTCTCCCCAGCCACTTGGAGCAGCTCCTCTGGGGGAATCCCAAGGCGTTCCCAGGCCAGCCGAGAAACATAGTCCCTCCAGCGTGTCCTGGGTCTTCCTCTGGGTCTCCTCCCGGTGGGACATGCCCGGAACACCTCACCAGGGAGGCGTCCAGGAGGCATCCTAACCAGATGCCCGAGCCACCTCAACTGGCTCCTCTCGATGTGGAGAAGCAGCGGCTCTACTCCGAGTCCCTCCCGGATGACTGAGCTTCTCACCCTATCTCTAAGGGAGAGTCCAGACACCCTGCGGAGAAAACTCATTTCAGCCGCTTGTATCCGAGATCTTGTTCTTTCGGTCATAACCCAAAGCTCATGACCATAGATGAGGGTGGGAACGTAGATCGATCGGTAAATTGAGAGCTTTGCCTTTTGACTCAGCTCTCTCTTCACCACGACAGACCGGTACAGCGCCCGCTTCACTGCGGACGCTGCACCTATCCGCCTATCGATCTCACGCTCCAGTTTTCCCTCATTCGTGAACAAGACCCCGAGATACTTAAACTCCTCCACTTGGGGCAGGACCTCCGACCCGGAGAGGGCATGCTACCCTTTTCCGGCTCAAGACCATGGCCTCGGAAAAGTTTACAATCAAAGTTAAATGCAGGTTATGGGTATTATTCGTAGTTGTTAAATCAAAAATATCTGAGAGCATAACTTTTTTTTTTTAAAGGGAACCACAATTACTTTTAACATTAG
>JBBPBX010043452.1:12772-27912 GCA_038048925.1 Garcialebias charrua | reverse complement strand
CTGTTAAGTGCTAACACAAACGACCGTAGCTACACTACGGTGTAATCTAGCCCACCCGTAGACAGAACAGTATACAGCCAAGGTAAATTTAGTGTTTTCAATAGCAGACATTTAGTGACAAATGGAGATCTGCTCACCTGAATGAAGGTGCCAGTTGGCTGCAGCGTGCTCCGCCACTCGTGGGGGAAGCCCCCAAACGGCTTCTGTTTCAGGCGAAACTGCAAACTTCTCAGCGTCGGGGTCACCAAATTGTTACGGTTCAAAAGTTGCAGGAAGGCTCTGAAACGAATGTGCAAGTTTATGCAGGTTTATTGTACATAATAAGAATAAACCTTACAGCAAATAACAGACCTCACTCCAAGCACAGTCCACACACACACATCTTCGAAGGCGGACCACAGTTTTATACCTCCAGGTGACGTCGTTGACTTCATGTTGTGTGACCTATGTTGGTCTGTCACTTGACCTCAGGTCATGTGACCTGTGTTGGTCTGTCACTTGACCTCAGGTCATGTGACCTGTGTCGGTCCGTCAGTTGACCTCAGGTCATGTGACCTATGTCGGTACGTCAGTTGACCTCATGCCGTGTGACCTATGTCGGTCCGTCAGTTGACCTCATGTCGAGTGACCAGTGTCGGTCCATCAGTTGACTTCATGTCGTGTGACCTATGTCGGTCCGTCAGTTGACCTCAGGTCATGTGACCTGTGTCGGTCAGTCAGTTGACCTCAGGTCATGTGACCTGTGTCGGTCCGTCAGTTGACCTCATGTCGTGTGACCTGTGTCGGTCCGTCAGTTGACCTCAGGTCATGTGACCTGTGTCGGTCCGTCAGTTGACTTCATGTCATGTGACCTGTGTCGTTGTGTCAGTTGACCTCAGGTCATGTGACCTGTGTTGGTACGTCAGTTGACCTCATGCCGTGTGACCTGTGTCGGTCCGTCAGTTGACTTCATGTCGTGTGACCTGTGTCATTTTGTCAGTTGACCTCAGGTCATGTGACCTGTGTTGGTCCGTCACTTGACTTCATGTTGTGTGACCTGTGCTGGTCCGTCACTTGACCTCAGGTCATGTGACCTGTGTTGGTCCGTCACTTGACCTCAGGTCATGTGACCTGTGTTGGTCCGTCAGTTCACCTCAGGTCATGTGACCTGTGTCAGTCCGTCACTTGACCTCAGGTCATGTGACCTGTGTCGGTCAGTCAGTTGACCTCAGGTCATGTGACCTGTGTCTGTCCGTCAGTTGACCTCAGGTCATGTGACCTGTGTCGGTACGTCAGTTGACCTCATGCCGTGTGACCTGTGTCGGTCCGTCAGTTGACCTCATGTCGAGTGACCAGTGTCGGTCCATCAGTTGACTTCATGTCGTGTGACCTATGTCGGTCCGTCAGTTGACCTCAGGTCATGTGACCTGTGTCGGTCAGTCAGTTGACCTCAGGTCATGTGACCTGTGTCGGTCCGTCAGTTGACCTCAGGTCATGTGACCTGTGTCGGTATGTCAGTTGACCTCATGCCGTGTGACCTGTGTCGGTACGTCAGTTGACCTCATGCCGTGTGACCTGTGTCGGTCCGTCAGTTGAACTCATGTCGAGTGACCAGTGTCATTCCATCAGTTGACTTCATGTTGTGTGACCTATGTCGGTCCGTCAGTTGACCTCAGGTCAAGTGACCCGTGTTGGTCTGTCAGTTGACCTCATGTCGTGTGACCAGTGTCGGTCCGTCAGTTGACTTCATGTCATGTGACTTGTGTCGTTTTGTCAGTTGACCTCAGGTCATGTGACCTGTGTTGGTCCGTCACTTGACCTCAGGTCATGTGACCTATGTCGGTCCGTCACTTGATCTCATGTCATGTGACCTGTGTCGGTCTGTCAGTTGACTTCATGTCGTGTGACCTATGTCGGTCCGTCAGTTGACCTCAGGTCATGTGACCTGTGTCGGTCAGTCAGTTGACCTCAGGTCATGTGACCTGTGTCGGTCCGTCAGTTGACCTCAGGTCATGTGACCTGTGTCGGTACGTCAGTTGACCTCATGCCGTGTGACCTGTGTCGGTACGTCAGTTGACCTCATGCCGTGTGACCTGTGTCGGTCCGTCAGTTGAACTCATGTCGAGTGACCAGTGTCATTCCATCAGTTGACTTCATGTTGTGTGACCTATGTCGGTCCGTCAGTTGACCTCAGGTCAAGTGACCCGTGTTGGTCTGTCAGTTGACCTCATGTCGTGTGACCAGTGTCGGTCCGTCAGTTGACTTCATGTCATGTGACTTGTGTCGTTTTGTCAGTTGACCTCAGGTCATGTGACCTATGTTGGTCCGGCACTTGGTGTCGGTCTGTCAGTTGACTTCATGTCGTGTGACCTATGTTAGTCTGTCACTTGACCTCAGGTCATGTGACCTGTGTTGGTCCGTCACTTGACCTCAGGTCATGTGACCTTTGTCGGTCCGTCAGTTGACCTCATGTCATGTGACCTATGTCGGTCCGTCAGTTGACCTCATGTCGTGTGACCTATGTCGGTCCGTCAGTTGACTTCATGTCATGTGACCTGTGTCTGTCCGTCAGGTGACAGACAACAATAGGTCAAGCATGTTTTAGAACACAGCAATGGGCCACCTGCATGTGCCGGCACGCACCGTATATACAAGTGCCAAGGACAAGGAGAGAGACAGTACTTGTAAGCAAAATAATTTATTTGACAGAACATCAAAGTTACAGGATAGTCAGCACAGCAGAATGAGACAATTTTATGCATAAAACTGTTCTGGAGCAGACAAAGCTTTCCGTTCAGTGGATATCCCAAAATGTTCAACTGTGAGATAACTTCAGGGTCTGTTATGTGTGAATTCAGGTCAGGGCCTCTCTTCTGACTAAGGGGGGAAGTGCAAGCAGAGTCTTACTTACCTGGTGGAAACATTGGAATGCAGTTTGTGCAGTCTGGTGTGGTGGGGGTGTCTGAGTTGTGTGCACGCATATTTATAACAAAAGGCAGTTAATGGCCCACTAATGTGGACCCACTAATGGTTGGTTTGGACTAAGGGTCTTTTGACCCTCTTTCAGGACTTCTGGGGGGAGGTCGAAAATCCTGGGACTTCTAGTGTTAATGATGGATGGTTTCTTTTCACAAAGATGGCCTCCTTTACTCCTCTCTCAAACCATCGTTCCTCTCTATCAAGGATGTGAACATCTTCATCCCTGAAAGAGTGACCGCTGGCCTGGAGATGAGTGTAGACCACAGAGTCCTGACCTGATGATGTTGATCTTCTGTGCTGGACCATCCTTTTGGCCAGTGGCTCATGCTTTTATTTATTTTCATACAAACGTATTGTTTACTTGACACATTTTCAAAATAAACATTTTATAAGTCTTTTTTGTAAAAATATTATTTGTTTAGTGAAGTCAAGAAAGACTACTGTATTTTGTTTTTTGAATATTTATTAGTAATTATTTTATTAAAACATTTAAATTTTTTATGTATTGTGACAGAGGGTTCTTGTCAGCGGCTGCTGAAAGTAACTAATAAAGTAACTTAGTAATCTAACTTAGTTACTTTCCAAATCAAGTAATCAGTAACTTAACTAAGTTACTTTTCCCAAGGACTAATCAGTAACTTAACTAAGTTACTTTTTCAATGTAACTATGCCATCACTGCTCGTAACACAAAATCTTGTATGTCGGAACACGAAACACGTGTCGCTCGTAAGTACGGATTTTCGGTTGTAAGTCAGAAAATTTATGCTAGCGCTACTACGAACACTCGTTTTTCAACACAAACGTACATACTAGTTCATAAACATGCTCAGAAACTTGTTTACAAACGGTTAGCTAACACACTTTCATCTAAAAACACATACCAGTGCTGTATTTTCTGTATGTTCTGTACAACTTTACTGTTCGTTAGTCAGCTCGTAAGTCCGGAACCTCGTATGTCGATGCTCGTAAGTCGGGGAGTACCTGTATGTATTACATACAGGTAGTCCCCGACTTACGAGCGAGTTCCGTTCCTACGACTATCTCGTAAGACGAAATCTCGTACGTCGGAACACGAAACACGTGTTCTCGTAAGTCCGGATTTTCGGTCGTAAGTCGGAAAATTTATGCTAGCGCTACTACGAACACTCGTTTTTCATCACAAATGTTCATACTAGTTCATAAACATGCTCAGAAACTTGTTTCCAAATGGTTAGCTAACACACTTTCATCTAAAAACACATAAAGTGCTGTATTTTTTGTATGTTCTTTACAAATTTACTGCTCGTTCGCCAGCTCGTAAGTCCGGAACCTCGTAGGTAAGAGCGCTCGTAAGTCGGGGACTACCTGTATGTATATATATATATATATATATATATATATATATTTTCTTTTTAACAGTATTTTTTTTGCTGCAGTGAATAAGCCAAACAGCAGTCAAGTCTGCATTAAAGTCCATGTGAAATTTGACATATGGATGTAAATATATGGCTATATTATACTGTTATTAAAATCCAGAGTGCCTCCATTTTACAAGATTCAGTTATATGACTCTAGAAGCTTGTCTCTATCCTCTAGATTCACATTTACGATTCTAGCTGTCGTGCCCTGGAGGTATGTTTTGTCTCAGAATCTATCCCCATTTCACTTTTTAACACTCCATGTCAGAAAGGGGATATGCCATTTCCCTCTGTAAATCCGATTGGAAAGTTAGCTCTCCCTAGAAACACATGTTTTACCTTTGCAGACCTGATGAAGGTTAGAGCTTCTCAGTCATCGTCGTAATATTGTGCTCTGGCATTCAGGCATGCACAAATGTAATTTCACATGCACAGTCCCTCACAGACAGACATGCACATCCACATTTACACCCTCTCAGACGGCTTATAACAAACAGCCGCCTGCTTGGCAAGAGTGATATCATGTGACAGTGGTACATGCCTCAGATGGCGCCCCATAGTGAAACTGTGAAATGTTATTATTTAGTTCCTCGCCAGTGGTCTGTGACGATTTGAAGGACGGCAGGGCGCACAGAGGAGGGGCCTTGAGTTAAATACACAGTGATGAACACTGCATAGTTCCAGCCATGCAAAGACTTCAAGCCACTGGTAATTCAACTGGTGTGTTGTCATGTGAATGCGTGTTTTACTTCTCTATGTAAAATTACATGCATCCGCATTTAGTGAGTTTATTTTAATAAGAATGTGATAAAAAATAATATATATTTTTAATTTCTAAGCAGTTTCTTTGGCAATAGCTCGACTGCTTTTCTTATGAGCCACATGTGTTTCTTTTAGGTAAAAATACGTCCTAACCTGTATCTCAGTTTGAAAGTTCAGTTTGAGGACAGACTTCAGACAGAAAATATCTGCGGAGGAGCAGGCTCACACAATTACTTTAACCATTAGGGTTGATATAGGTTTACACTAGACCAGTGATTAAATTAATGCTTAGGAACGACAAATGTCCTAACAGCCAATTACACCAACCCTGAACTAGTGGAGCACATTATCTAATGAGCTCATCGCCACAAATTACACAACAAAGGCACGTTTGAAAGGAAGGTGTGTCCCATAACCCCCTTCATTGGTTCAGTTTGTGATAAAACATGTGATTATCTGCAACTTGAGTTTCACATCTTGACTAAACACAAGGATGATTGCTTCCTATAGTGTATATGAAGCAGATCTCTCTACCTATTTCTTTTTACACACACATGCACAGGGGCACACCTAATTGATATAATGTGGCATTCATTAACTCAATACGTTTTCCTTTCAACTCAATGCTATGAAGAGGCGATGGCTTGCCATGTGCCTTCAACTTTTTCAGCATAACAGAAGAGCAACACTACCGGTAGTTACAGGAGACCTTTTAAGTGCACAGTTTTAGGTACAGTTCAGTGAAGCTCTCTTACATAGAGTGTTTAGAATTGCTGTTTTGGGAGTTTTTTTTTGTTTTTGCTTTTAAGTAAGAAAAATTGCTTCCTCTGCAAATGTATTTAGTTTGACTCAGATAGCGTTGAGGTAGATGCTCCACAGAGAGGTCACTTATAAATTTGAATTTAAAAATTAGTTTTTTTGGAAGCATGTCTCATTTTGCACCGTTAACTTGTACCCCTGTGCTTGTTTTCTTGCTTGTGCATAAGTTTGTTTGTTTCATCAGTATCTCTTTTATTTGTTAAAAAAAATTAAATTGCAGTTTACCTCTCCATTGTTTGGGTCAAACCACAACAGCGTCAGCAGAGCACTGCAGAGCACTGTTATGGTTGGCTGGATGGGCAACGAGTGACCACAGAGTTAATGATGTGTAAACCTGCCATACTCCCTGTTAGTCTGCTCACCTGATCTGATTCAAGCCACTACAGCTAAAGACAGAATCTGTGCCCAAATCCCAGCATTAAAGAGTGTGGATAAACTACAGCTAGCTGGATAATGGAAGTAGGACAGGTTTATTGTGTAAAGATGTAAACTTTAGCTGTAAGACCATTGTGGCTGTCAATGTCTCTGAGGTATAACACATTTTAATTTTTTTAAATTGTAAATTTAAATCTTAATATCCCATTGTATTATAATGCAATATTGCATAAAACAAAACAGCTGATCTATAGCAACAGTTAGCTTAAAAAAGATCTGGACACATACATGACTTTTGTAGAGGATAGCCAACTTGGGACCTGTAAGGTTTTAACGAAATACCCAGAGAATATAGACTGAAAGGAACTAACTTCAATAATTAATAGTGGTTTATTTGCAGTGAGATATCAGTGAGTGCACATGGAGGAACTGGAACCAGATGGAGTTGAGGATCGTCGTGGGAACAGGGGTCCAGTGGTTCATACAGGAAGATGTCCCAGGTGAGTCACAAGTTGAGGTTGGCAAGTGGTGAGAAGGTGAGGAGACAGTTGAAGTCTATGCTGAAACACATAAGGACAATAGGTTAGACTTTTCTTTATCATTATGTAATGTAAGATGACTAGAAGCACAACTACCATGGGTGTGTAATGCAACAGCGGTGGAGAGTCATCTGCAGCCTCCTGTCGCTCATTAAGGGGGATGATCCACAGGTGTGGCTAGTTGGCACCATATTTGACTTCAAGCTGTTGAGAGAACTGAACTCCCACAGGGCCAGAAAGTCAAAGGTTCAACACCCTGCCATGCCCACATCATGCCATGGTGTCCTTGAGCAAGACACCTAATTCCTAATGGCTCCCCGCACATAGCTGCCCACTGCTCCACCTGGGTGTATTTCACATGTGATGGGTTAAATGGAGAGAACTAATTTCCTCATTGTAAGTGAACATACTGTACAATGATGACAACACACAGCACTTAATTTGTTTTGGCTGTTTGTCTAGACCAGGGGTCTGCAACCTTTACAATCAAATGAACCATTTTACGCCTTTGGTCACTATATTAAAAGTGTTCAGAGTCGCAACATGCTGCAACTGTGGTTAACAACTGGTGACCCGTGGGCCACTTTAGGTTTGTTGGAAGGGGCTTTTGTGGCCACTAGGGGTGACATTATAAAAATAAAACAACTAATAATTTATATTTTTACAATTTAGGACAAATAAAAAAAAAAAGATTATTTTAAAGAGAGGGTTTGTTAATTAATAAAAACTGTGAACTATACAAACCTAGTTTTTTTATTGTGGAAAATGATTTAAGTATAGAAATAAAGCATAAGTTAAAGTTTTACTCCTTGTACTTGTTCCAATATCCACATATTTGTCAATGAAATGACATAAAAACTGCTAAAACTAGCCTTTTGTGTTGTTGTTGTTGTTGTTGTTGTTGTTGTTGTTGTTGTTGTTGTTGTTGCTGCTGCTGCTGTTGCTGCTGTTGTTGTTGTTTGTATAACAGCCAATTCAGTTTTGGTCAAAGCTTGAAAGAGCCGCTGCAGAGGGAACAAAGAGCCGCATGTGGCTCCAGAGCCTCGGGTTGCAGAACCCTGGTCTAGACATACTGTATTCAAGATAAAAATATCCAATGCATTATATATCTTCCTAAATGACAAGCTCTTATTTATGGCCTTAATTTGAAGGAATTCACTCTCAAACTGAAGAAGTTCTTTTGGGAATACTGTAGTGTATTTGAAGTAATTGATGAATTGTCAGTATTTGACTCGTTATATACAGAAATAACTATATATTCAAAAATAAAAGTCTGAATTCAGTTATTCACAGAAATAAAAAGCTAATCATATCACCTTTCATGAGGTTTTATTTCACTTAGGTTAATCAGAGACTTAGTAATAAAAGTTTAAATGAACAGGGACTATTCTGTTGAGGTTTTCAGACAACTGCCTTCAGTTGTCATTTTCAAACATTTCTAAACTTTTGGAATAAATTATATTGGTGTACAAAATAGTTATTGTATGAAATGATTAAAAAAATTACTGCACAGTCCAAATATTTTTACACATAAATTGAGTTTTTCAACTTGACACCACAAAAAAAAAAGCAATTCTATCACACAATGGCATATCCACAATGTGAGTCTTCTGATGTATTTCACACAATGTCTCATGATGAATGGAGTTCATTTCTGTCTAATCAGTTACAGATCTAGCAAGGGAATAATGATAATAAAAAATAAATGCCCAAATCAGTCAGAGAAACCACATCAGTTAACAATGGTTTCTCCAGCCTTCATATGCGAGACAAACGTATGGTACCTCATTTGGTTTGCAGAGCAAATTTGTCTGTTGCATAAGCAAAAGAAGAATTGTGCATGATCAACTTGAAGATTTGAAGAAATTATGTCAAATAAAGATGTATGAGGCAAGGGAGAAACTGAATTGAAAATAAGAAAAATCTATGATCATTTGTGCAGCTGCAATGATGATGACTTCTGTCATTTGATTAATTTAGACCTTTAGAAACCAGAATGGGGGAAAAAAAAAAAGATTTCCTTTAAATATTTGCTGGAGGACAAAATTGTTGCACTAATGTATGTGTGCTGTCTCTTACTCTGCAGCAGAGTTATGAATATACACCAGAAAGCAGACGGGTCACAATGACCATCATATTTCAAACTGTGTGTACGGAAAATCTATTATATGTGGTATTTGTCTGTAAACTTTTTTTTATTAAATAATTGGTAATAAATGTTAAAAAGAGGGGAGATTTTTACAGGGCATAATGTATACTGTACTTCTACTTGTACAAATGGAAAAGAGAAAGAAAAAAAAACAGGATAAATAAATGAGGTCCACCATAAGGAGGACATCTACCAACATAAAAAACCTACCAAAATAAGGCCATTTTCTTCTACTTGGTAATGCTCTAATGTTATGGTAATGTATTCAGAACATTGATGTGATTACGAAGTCCCACCTTGTCTGTCCAGACCCTATAAAAAGCTGGGTTTTATGGCCGCAGTAGTGATGTGTGTCTGTCTCGCCTTGAGCACACCAGCAGGTGAATGTCCTAGAAAAGCCAGAAAACACATTTTTGCTCTGAACTAGGGATTCAGTGGCCTCGTTCTGAGAGGGGGAAGAGAAGACCTGTGGTTTGTTTCGTGTCAGTGGGATTTCTCAAATACTGTAACTCCATTTTGGTTAAACGACAAAGGATTGACTAAAGCTAGGAGAGAAACCCAATGTACCATATTGACCAGTCTAAGTAAAAATGTACTGTAAGTTCCCTTTTCCGTTGTCACTTTAAAACTTTAAAATGTACCTTTTGTATATAAGAAATACACTTGGTGAAAAGAAAAATAGAACATGAAAATGCTGGCAATTAATTCACCACAAAGGCATTGCTGTGTGACCTTGAGATGAGCTGCTGGCACTGTGAATACCAAGGCCACGGGAGAATGACAGGAAGCTCATAACAATTAAAAGAAATAAAAGCATAAAATGTCTAGAGGAGACAGAGCAAGTTCGAGTTCAAGTTCAAACGTGAGCGCGTGCATGTGTGTTTGCATGCGTTTAGAATGAGGGTGAGCAGAGAGTTGAGGGGCAAGAGTATGCCTCGTGAAAACAAAATACTCTACACACCTCAATTAGTGGTACTTAGCAGAGCCCTGAGAGAAGCAGCCTAAAAGCAGTTGAAGTAGCTCATGCACAAAAAGCCAGAAGAAAATCAAAGAGATTATTTTTTTTTTTTAGAAAAGGGAGCCACTGTATGCTTTTATGGCTAAGCATGAGTTTGGGAGGGTTGTGCAGTTTTTGGCGAACAGCTTGATACCGGCTTGGAAAGCTTTTACAATGACATGGAAAGCAAGTTGTGTAATTTGAGCGTCTTCTAATAGGACACACATTATACTACCATGGTAACTGGGACTCCAAATATAAAAATTACAAAACAATATGAGGAGTTTCATTGAGATCCGTTGAAAAAAAAGGGGGAGAAATGCCATCATCCGAAGTAAAAGACTAGTTTGTGGTAGACCGTGGGAGAGACTTCTTCCCCAAAGGAGCTTATTATCCACATATAGACACATCACTTTCCCTCTGAATGACATTGAGGATTGGAGTACGCTAAAGCAGATCTTAGTCAAACACACACAATGACCAATATAAAATCTAGATGTAAAGAATCCATATCACAAAGATGTCCGCTGAGGCCAACCACCCTGCTAATCAAAGGTAATGAGGTGTTGGTGGTGCACTTCTGTGAAAGGGGTGTGCATATTTCAGCTCATTCTGACACACGTTCACAGCCTCTTTTCCTCATCTGTTTGAGTCATTCTTGTTTCCCGACTTTTAGCGTTCCTTGGCAAGAGGGGGAGGATTTAACATGTTTGTATTCTTTTACTTTTAAAGATTTAGCGTCTGGCTTTAAATGGACCAAGAGCTTATTTTGGAATGCTGGAAGCAAATTTTTATTGCTTGTGCAGGAACAGGCATTTAGCCGAATGACCATAAATACAACTGGAAGTGCTTATAGGGTCAATAACTCCTTCACTAGCCACAGGGTAGTTTTTTGGCCGAAGAAAAGAACTGTACGTCAAGTTAAAAGAATTAGGCTGAGTTAACTGCAAAATGTCACTATAATTAAGAAAAGTGTATTTATCAATGATTAATTATGATTATTTTATTACAGAGATGCCCAAAAATGCTATTATTTATTTATCAAACTGACCAGCAAATATCTATGTAATTTAGAGATGTACTTTGAGCACCAACACCTTTCTAAATGTTAGGTTATACTTGAAATTATTTGAGATCTGCTTTATTATTAGACCTTTCACATTATAGAACTTTAAAACCAATCATCTTGTATAGGATATTAAAATGTTTGCTTGGGAAGCAAAGACATGAGAAGGTTATCAGTGGTTCTTCACAAAAATAAAGCACTGAAAACAAAAACTCCTCCTGTTCATAATGACATCTTTCAGGAGCTGGACATCCAGTTTGTCATCGAAATACCTCAGCCTTTATTTTGCTTTATTCCAGGTTGGACCCATGCACCCCATGCCAACAGCAACTCACTGAATGAGTGTAGCAAACTCATGAATGAGCAATGAAATTAAGCATGAATGCAATCTGAAAAGGTATTACTTTGTACTGTTTCTCTAGTTTTATTGCTTCATTTTCTGTCTATGGATGCCTCTGGCTTGTTCGGTTTAGTCGAGTCATCAGTTTCTATCAGGAAACTCCTCGTCCATGTGTAATGGCCATTATTTCAAGACCAAAGGGTTACATTGCTCTAAGTGGCCTCAATAGAAATAGATGAACTGAAAACACCATTATCTTGAGGAAGAGATTAACATCCTTGGAGACTGTCCGGCCTAAAATTCAGCATTATGAAAAAGCGTTTTAGACTTTATTTCTTCCTGGATGCATGTAAGGATACATATAAACTGATTATTTCTCTGTAATCCTTGCTGATTTAGGGCTCTTTTAAGACATGGCTGTATGTGATTATGCCCCACACAGTCAGCCCTGCCTGGCCCAGCCCAGAACATGTGTTTAAACACTTCATCAAGTTTCCATACCTGCTCTGGCTTCCTAGATGAACTGTGATTCTGATTTTATGTCCCTAATAAAGAAGTAGAAGAAAAAAAATCACAGTAGTCCATTTATTTCAAAACTTGGTGACTGTGACATGTGGTACTGCACTGGAGGGAGGTCTGAGGATGGTGTTTTATTTCTCTTTTTTGTCTCTGATAATACTTTTTAGCCCTCCCAGGTGATCTGAAACACAGTTTTATTTTTGTTCTTTCCCACCAAGGGAAAAACTACATCCTATCAAAGGCGACCACACACACACACCACCATGCTGTTTTTATTGTTTTGTGTGCCTACACATTTTGCATTAGCATTATCAGGTTTATTGGATTGGTAATATGAACATGAGGTCAAAGCCAAAGCTATCTCATTAAAACAGTCTAGTGAGTCAGATCAATACCGTCGAGACAGAGGGATCACGGCAAAACCCCGTTTTAAACAGCTTCGCTGCAGTTTTAGGAGACAACATGTGAGGAGACGTTTTCCTTTCACATATGATTTACAATTGTCAGACATGAAATGATTTTAATCTCTTGAATAAATTTGACAGAAGGGATAAATTGCACATAAAATCTTAAGCCTCAGTGGATTACAAAGATTTGGATTGTCAGTATTAAAGAAATAAAAACATTTCCACACTATCATGCAATTTAATTGATGCTATATTTCTTTTGTAAATATGAGTGAGCTGCACAAGCCAGGAATGAAAAAAAGAAAAATCAATAAGATTATTATAATTCTGTGAATAAACATTTGGAAATGAATATAACTCACCCACAGTCAGGCATTGAAGCCAGATGATATCATTAAGAGCCTGTTGACGTCAAGCACCAGCCTCAGCAATAAAAAAAGCTAGATAAGAGACGTGAACTACTTCATCTGAATACCATTTATATTTTCTGGGAAAGTGCAACCTGTAATTCAGTCTTGCTCCTTTCTGCCCACATTCCAGGTTATAATTATTACCACAGCTGCAGTCATATGCAAGTACAATCTGCAGACTTATTTTATCACTGAAATGTTTGATGCCTATAGAAGCATTTAGCTAATTCTAGCACCGACACAAAACCAAGACATAATGTTCACTTTCACACTTAATTCACATTGCACTACTCCCATCCCTATACACAGCACATGAAATGCCTTTTACAGTTTCCCCAAAACTAATAGCTATACGTTTGTTTTATTGTACAGCACTTTGGTTGGCCTTGTTGCTGATTTCAATTGCTTTAGAAATAAAGTGGTATGGTAAGAATTGGCAATTGTTTTACGGCGTACGTCCTTCTTGACACAACCCTCGACCACTGAGCTGCCGCAGCCCACATGTGTGAAGCAGAGGGCTGCCATCTTGGACACCCAGGAAGCAGCTGAAGGGTTATGGGCATTGCTCAAGGGCCCACATTGGGGGCAAAAGAGAGTGGGGACAGATGTGTGAGCTTCACCTTTTCCACCCAAATTTTGATACAGTCATCCAGGGATTAGAATCTGGGACATGACGCCTCCCTATCACAGGCTTGCCTTCTCTAGATGTTAACCCCCCCAATAATGGTACTGTTGTTAAGCTCACAAAAACACCAGACCTAAGAGGAGGACAGTGAGTGAGTGTACAGCATTGGTGAGTGGTATATGTGGCTTACACTAAAACTCTGCCCTGAATAGAACTGTTTCTGGAAAAGGATGGAGAGAAAAGCAAAGCTAGGAAAAAAAATGCATCAAAATGTTAGAAACATCATATTCCTTTCACAAAACAACCTTTCCTCAATAAGACTGCTTAAGAATGTTACAGGAAACAAGACACAGAGTGTCTTTTATGATGCGCTGGAACAAGCCCAAGACAACAGATGCCCAACCTCACAATCAAAAAGATCAAAAGAATCAATTGTCACATTCTCACAGCCACAAACCTCAGGACTCTCCCACAGGTCCCATGTTCACTTGACTTCTTTGGTGACACTAGTGTGGTTTCCACATGAATAAAATTACTACTAATCTTTAAGAAAAATATAGTTTTCAGTTTTACATCCCAATCCTGAGGTGGAGTATTTTTCATACACATAAGAAGACTGAATGCAACAGAATTTTCCGGTGTCAAGTTACACATTTTCTGGGCATAGTTTCTGGGAATTTATCCTTGAAATATCTTGTCTCTGATCTTCAAATACTGTACTCCACCCAAAGATCCTGGCATGGGTTTGTGGTTTTAGGTTCATATCACTGCAGTTCACTGAGCTTTTATCTGGAATTAGTTCCTAAGCCTACCTAAGAGTTGCCCACCTGCCTTCCCAAAGCATATCACACTGTACACCTTTGCTCTCTCATCATCTATCTACCCACAAGCCCACAACCACCCAAACACAAACCTAAGACGCACTGACTCAAAAGCATAAACACACACTTTAAGTCCAGAAAATTCTCGTTCACAAGCATGCACACACTCTTCACTCAACTGCCACATTCCAGGTGGGTAACCTAATTTAATTTTGTGCATCCAGCAGCTTTGGGGTTCTTTTTTTTTGTCCTTGACCCTGGTGCTTCTGGTCATCACCCCCTTCTAGGAGGCCTGCCAGTGTGGCCTATTTATAACTGGACAGGAGAAGGGCAACAGCACATCAAGCACTAAACAAACAGACGCTAAACCTTAAATTGCAATGAATTCACACTTCAAGCAAAAATAACTTCATTGTTGATGGACTAATGGAGGGTGAGTTCTGAGAAATAAAATATGACTCTGGTTGAAAGGAGAGATTTGTAATAAAAGCATGCCAAAATATTTCACTTATCTGCTGGATTTAGTCAGATGAGTCATACCCATACATGTGCCTATAAAAAGTATTTTCATAATCAACAAATGTATCTAAAAAGTAACAGAAAAATAGAAAATGTCTTGTCTATGGAGTTTTACTCTGGTTAGGTTGCATGCCCAAAAGGCCTAAGGTATTTTATTTTATTTTTTGTTTGTGATCATACTCCATCAACATTGTGAAACACTGACATGGATAATCCTCCTTCTGTATCAGACAATAAGGTTATAGTCATGACAGGAACTGAAGTGCACACCATTAGCTCACAGAGTGTATGCAAAATCCCTGTCATATTGGCTGCCCACACACCAAGAGGGCCTACTGCACCTGTCAGATAACATCTGCTCATCTGTCTCTATGCTCTCTTTCTCCTTCTTCCTGTGTATGGGTGTGTGTGTGTGTGTGTGTGTGTGTGTGTGTGT
>JBBPBX010043452.1:0-12668 GCA_038048925.1 Garcialebias charrua | reverse complement strand
TGGATTTAAGAATTAACAGATGCTTCTCATTGGAAAAGAGATTTCAGTAATTCATATCTTTTATCTGTGGCAAGTTTGGGTTTTTGAGTGGATTATCTTTCCTTGTAAAACCCTATCTGAAGATACACCCTGTCATTAAGGGAAGATGCTTTGTCAAATAAGTCAAAATATTAATCTGTGTCAATCAAACAAAACAACTTAGGGAGTTCCAAAAAATATCAAAATTAAAGTGAAAATGTAGAATAAAAATATACTAGAAAGTTCCGGAGAAACTTTGACGGGGGCTGCCAGGCTGTTGCCAGACATCTTGAATCAAAATGGCTCCAAATGTTAATCAGTTCTAGAGATACATCTGATAAATACTTTCTATGAGTTTCAAACAGTACCAACAGTGAGTATGTTTTCATCAGATTCTAAATCATGTGACTTGACAGCAGCAGTTTGTGTGAGGAGTGTTCTCCCATTCATTTTCAATGGGGAAATATGGCAACTTTGTTAGCAAAATACATCGCCATGGTAACTCCGATTGCTTAGAAAAGTAATAGCACACATCTCTGAGTCGGGCCGGTCGTTTTGATATAACTTTTGTGGGGGTTCACTTTGTGGTTCGGTCCGTATTAAAGTTGAAAAAGATAACTTTTTCTGGTGTAGAATAATAAGTGGGCAGTAACCAACTAGTTCCTGGATTTGGAGATTCATTACGTCTTTGTTCGCAAATTACGTTGCCATGGTAAGTCGAAATGCCAATAAAAGTAATAGCACACATCAGGGGGCCGAGCCAGTCGTTTTGATATAACTTTTGTGGGGGTAGACATTGTGGTTCGCGCCGCATTAACGGTGAACGACAATGTAGACACACGTTCGAGCACAATAACAAGGTGGCTTCCATGCATTTACATGCAATGGCAGTACCCCCAAAAATTGGAGCACTGTCTAATTGCAGTTACTCTTTATGCATTGTTCTCTATCCAGTGCAAAAGTTTCTTGCCGTCTTTCTGGCTTTGCAGGTGGTGGTGCTACATTCTTCAGTACGAAAATAGAGTTTTCTTGTATAAATCCATTGAAATGCAAAATGTTTTGTAGTTTTTCCTATTGTGTGGCTATAAACTCAGTATTTTAAGTCTGTGCAACATTTACATGTTAAATTAATTGTATTAATTAATTAATTAATTGCAGAATGTTCCTGTTTGTAATATTTTACGTCGCTTTATAATGTAGCTGTTTTTGTTTCATTTTTATATATATTTTTTTCTATTTACTTTTCATTTTACAGGCTTTTATATGATTGTCTTTTGCTGTCTGTACGTCATCTGTGTTCTTTGCTTAAAACAGGTCTCTCTTGTAAATGAGTCCCATGACTCAGTGAGACTAACCTGTATAAATAAAGACTGAATGAAAACTAGAAAAACCGCATTTCCTGCGAAAATGCACGTGTGAATGCCTTAGCGCCGCTCCGCCCTTCTCGTGGCGACCGCGGGAAGTCCAGCTGGTCCACCCTGAAACACTCTCGTGCCTTTCCCGTGCCCGTTCGGCACCCAATGCGTGCACCCAATTTGGTCCACATTCCAAAATGGCCGCCTTCCCATTTATCGTACAACGTTGACGCCAGAGGGTTTTCTGTGCGTCTTGGTGAATTGGACAAGTGTACCAAATTTCATGATCCTACGTGAAACTAAGGCCAATGCGGAGGGTAGTTTGAAATTTTCTAGGTGGCGCTCTTGAGCCGTTTCTTTTGCAATTTTGGCCACGCCCCCAAAATATGTAATTTTTCACCAGTCCTGATGAGTCTGCCAAATTTGGTGAGTTTTGGGATATGATAAAGCTCCCAAAAGGCCAAACGTATTGTGACGGCGTTACGTCTGATTCGCCACATCGCCACGCCCACATGCTCCACCCAAAACGGTCAGTGTTGGAAAGCTTGTTATGGCAACATGTCTTTGGTCACTGGACAGACCGTCATGCTGATTAGGTAACAGGTGTCCGATCGGGAGCTTCAATGTACAACTGTACACTTCCTGTTGTGAGGGGGCGTGGCTTAATTATTGTCATGATTTGACCATTCAGTATTGCAGGGGACCGGATGTGGGTCAATCACTGAAGGTTTGATGTATTAGACTGTTTTCGTGTAGGTGCTATTAGTGTTTCGTTTGTGACGGCGTGACGGCTGATTCGCCACATCGCCACGCCCACATGCTCCACCCAAAACGGTCAGTGTTGGAAAGCTTGTTACAGCAACATGTCTTCGGTCACTGGACAGACCGTCCCGCTGATTAGGTAACAGGTGTCCGATCGGGACGTTCAATGTATAACTGTACACTTCCTGTTGTGAGGGGGCGTGGCTTAATTAATGTCATGATTTGACCATTCAGTATTGTAGGGGACCGGTTGTGGGTCAATCACTGAAGGTTTGATGTATTAGACGGTTTTCGTGTAGGTGCTATTAGTGTTTCGTTTTTCATGGCGAGATGCCTAACCTTGAGGCCAGGCCACGCCCCTTCAGCATATATGAAAACGCGAGGTGTTGATCATTTATTACTCCCCCATGTCTAAGTGATGAGTCTGCCAAATTTGGTGAGATTTAGGATATGATAAAGCCCCCAAAATGCCATTTCATTTTAGCTCCATTCATTTCCAATGGGAAAAAAATGGCCGAAAAGGCTAGATATCTCAAAAAGCTAAAGTTGCAGCATTACCAAAAGTCATAGCTGGATTGTCCTGAGCGAGCTGAACATTTTGATATATGAATCGTTGAAATGGCACAAATACTCTAGGAGGAGTAGCGTGCCAAAAAACGTACGGACGGAAGATAGTAACATATAGATATAACTAGAAAATTTGCATTTCCTACGAAAATGCACGTGTGAATGCCTTAGCGCCGCTCCGCCCTTCTCGTGGCGACCGCGGGAAGTCGAGCTAGTCCACCCTGAAACACTCTCGTGCTTTTCCCGTACCCGTTCGGCACCCAATGTATGCACCCAATTTGGTCCACATTCCAAAATGGCCGCCTTCCCATTTATCGTACAATGTTGATGCCAGAGGGTTTTCTGTACGTCTTTGTGAATTGGACAAGTGTACCAAATTTCATGATCCTACGTGAAACTAAGGCCAATGCGGAGGGTAGTTTGAAATATTCTAGGTGGCGCTCTTGAGCCGTTTCTGTTGCAATTTTGGCCACGCCCCCAAAATATGTAATTTTTCACCAGTCCTGACGAGTCTGCCAAATTTGGTGAGTTTTGGGATATGATAAAGCTCCCAAAAGGCCAAACGTATTGTGACGGCGTTACGTCTGATTCGCCACATCGCCACGCCCACATGCTCCACCCAAAACGGTCAGTGTTGGAAAGCTTGTTACATCAACATGTCTTTGGTCACTGGAAAGACCGTCATGCTGATTAGGTAACAGGTGTCCGATCGGGACCTTCAATGTACAACTGTACACTTCCTGTTGTGAGGGGGCGTGGCTTAATTAATGTCATGATTTGACCATTCAGTATTGTAGGGGACCGGTTGTGGGTCAATCACTGAAGGTTTGATGTATTAGACGGTTTTCGTGTAGGTGCTATTAGTGTTTCGTTTTTCATGGCGAGATACCTAACTTTGAGGCCAGGCCACGCCCCTTCACCATATATAAAAACGCGAGGTTTTGATCATTTTTTACTCCCCCATGTCTGAGTGATGAGTCTGCCAAATTTGGTGAGATTTAGGATATGATAAATCCTCCAAAAGGCCATTTCATTTTAGCTCCATTCATTTTCAATGGGAAAAAAATGGCCGAAAAGGCTTAATATTTCAAAAAGCGAAAGTTGCAGCATTACCAAAAGTCATAGCTGGATTGTCCTGAGCGAGCTGAACATTTTGATATATGAATCGTTGAAATGGCACAAATACTCTAGGAGGAGTAGGACGCCAAAAAACGTACGGATGGAAGATAGTAACTATAAAGAACTAGAAAATTTGCATTTCCTACGAAAATGCACGTGTGAATGCCTTAGCGCCGCTCCGCCCTTCTCGTGGCGACCGCGGGAAGTCGAGCTAGTCCACCCTGAAACACTCTCGTGCCTTTCCCGTACCCGTTCGGCACCCAATGTATGCACCCAATTTGGTCCACATTCCAAAATGGCCGCCTTCCCATTTATCGTACAATGTTGATGCCAGAGGGTTTTCTGTACGTCTTTGTGAATTGGACAAGTGTACCAAATTTCATGATCCTACGTGAAACTAAGGCCAATGCGGAGGGTAGTTTGAAATATTCTAGGTGGCGCTCTTGAGCCGTTTCTGTTGCAATTTTGGCCACGCCCCCAAAATATGTAATTTTTCACCAGTCCTGACGAGTCTGCCAAATTTGGTGAGTTTTGGGATATGATAAAGCTCCCAAAAGGCCAAACGTATTGTGACGGCGTTACGTCTGATTCGCCACATCGCCACGCCCACATGCTCCACCCAAAACAACCAGTCGTGGAAAGCTTGTTACAGCAACATGTCTTCGGTCACTGGACAGACCGTCACGCTGATTAGGTAACAGGTGTCCGATCGGGATGTTCAATGTACAACTGTACACTTCCTGTTGTGAGGGGGCGTGGCTTAATTATTGTCATGATTTGACCATTCAGTATTGCAGGGGACCGGATGTGGGTCAATCACTGAAGGTTTGATGTATTAGACTGTTTTCGTGTAGGTGCTATTAGTGTTTCGTTTGTGACGGCGTGACGGCTGATTCGCCACATCGCCACGCCCACATGCTCCACCCAAAACGGTCAGTGTTGGAAAGCTTGTTACAGCAACATGTCTTCGGTCACTGGACAGACCGTCCCGCTGATTAGGTAACAGGTGTCCGATCGGGACGTTCAATGTATAACTGTACACTTCCTGTTGTGAGGGGGCGTGGCTTAATTAATGTCATGATTTGACCATTCAGTATTGCAGGGGAGTGGTTGTGGGTCAATCACTGAAGGTTTGATGTATTAGACGGTTTTCGTGTAGGTGCTATTAGTGTTTCGTTTTTCATGGCGAGATGCCTAACTTTGAGGCCAGGCCACGCCCCTTCAGCATATATGAAAACGCAAGGTTTTGATAAATATTTACTCCCCCATGTCTGAATGATGAGTCTGCCAAATTTGATGAGTTTTAGGATACGATAAAGCCCCCAAAAGGCCATTTCATTTTAGCTCCATTCATTTTCAATGGGAAAAAAATGGCCGAAAAGGCTAAATATCTCAAAAAGCTAAAGTTGCACCATTACCAAAAGTCATTGCTGGATTGTCCTGAACGAGCTGAACATTTTGATATATGATATGTTGAAATGGCACGAAAACTGTAGGAGGAGTAGGACGCCAAAAAACGTACGGACGGAAGATAGTAACATATAAGAATAACTAGATTGCATTTCCTGAGAAAATGCATGTGTGAATGCCAAAATGGCCGCTTCACCTATTTTGCATGTTCAATCAAAACGGCCGCTTCACCTAATATGCTTGTTAAATCAAAATGGCTACCTCACCTACTTTAATTGTAGAACCAAAATGGCAACAATACATGCATTGACTTACTTTGCAAGGCAAGTAACTGCCTTGTATATTGAACCAAAATGGCGGCCTCACCTAATTTGCATGTTCAATCAAAATGGCTGCTTCACCTAATGTATGTTAGAGATGGTCCATAGCTACAACCTCACCAAATTTCAGCTCTCTATGAATAAAGATGGCTGAGTTAAAGCCATTTGAAAGTAACATTGGCAGACATCAGCTGAAATTGGCCAAAAACAGCTGAACAACAGCTAAAACAAGCAGAATATATCTTAAATTACCAGAAGGAAGTTGGTAGAACATGGTTTTGCTGAATTAGGCTGAAAAAAGTTGGATTGATTAAAATAATTTGTTGAAATAGCTGAAAAAGCTGAAATTTGCATAAACAGCTAAATAGTAGCTAAAATAGCAAAAATATCTTATTAATCTTTCAAAAATTTGCTGAAAGGAGCATAATGATCATAAGTCAGTATAAGTACAACAATGTTGAAGTAAGCTGCATTAAGCTGAAAAGATCGCAAAGTCGTTGTAGAAACAGTTGAAATTAGCTGAAAGTAGCCGAAATATTTTTAAAAAATGTACAAGGTAGCTGAAGGAAGTTGAGTTGGTCCAAAATGTGAAAGGAGTAGTGAAATATTGTAATGAGTTCCAAAGATATCAAGGATGTAAAATGAGCTCATTGAGTTCATTTGAGCTCCATTCATTTTCAATGGGAAAAAAATGGCCGAAAAGGCTGAATATTTCAAAAAGCTAAAGTTGCACCAATACCAAAAGTCATAGCCATCATGTCCTGAATGAGCTGAACATTTTGATATATGAATTGTTGAAATAGCACAAAAACTGTAGGAGGAGTAGCGTGCCAAAAAACGTACGGAATCAGGATAGTAACAGATGTAATTGTAACACTAGAAAATTTGCATTTCCTGCGAAAATGCACGTGTGAATGCCTTAGCGCCGCTCCGCCCTTCTTGTGGCGCCCGCGGGAAGTCGAGCTAGTTCACCCTGAAACACTCTCGTGCCTTTCCCGTACCCATTGGGCACCCAATGCGTGCACCCAATTTGGTCCACATTCCAAAATGGCCGCCTTCCCATTTATCGTATTACGTTGACGCCAGAGGGTTTTCTGTGCGTCTTGGTGAATTGGACAAGTGTACCAAATTTCATGATCCTACGTGAAACTAAGGCCAATGCGGAGGGTAGTTTGAAATATTCTAGGTGGCGCTCTTGAGCCGTTTCTTTTGCAATTTTGGCCACGCCCCCAAAATATGTAATTTTTCACCAGTCCTGACGAGTCTGCCAAATTTGGTGAGTTTTGGGATATGATAAAGCTCCCAAAAGGCCAAACGTATTGTGACGGCGTTACGTCTGATTCGCCACATCGCCACGCCCACATGCTCCACCCAAAACGGTCAGTGTTGGAAAGCTTGTTAGACCAACATGTCTTCGGTCACTGGACACACCGTCACGCTGATTAGGTAACAGGTGTCCGATCGGGACGTTCAATGTACAACTGTACACTTCCTGTTGTGAGGGGGCGTGGCTTAATTATTGTCATGATTTGACCATTCAGTATTGCAGGGGACCGGATGTGGGTCAATCACTGAAGGTTTGATGTATTAGACTGTTTTCGTGTAGGTGCTATTAGTGTTTCGTTTGTGACGGCGTGACGGCTGATTCGCCACATCGCCACGCCCACATGCTCCACCCAAAACGGTCAGTGTTGGAAAGCTTGTTACAGCAACATGTCTTCGGTCACTGGACAGACCGTCCCGCTGATTAGGTAACAGGTGTCCGATCGGGACGTTCAATGTATAACTGTACACTTCCTGTTGTGAGGGGGCGTGGCTTAATTAATGTCATGATTTGACCATTCAGTATTGCAGGGGAGTGGTTGTGGGTCAATCACTGAAGGTTTGATGTATTAGACGGTTTTCGTGTAGGTGCTATTAGTGTTTCGTTTTTCATGGCGAGATGCCTAACTTTGAGGCCAGGCCACGCCCCTTCAGCATATATGAAAATGCGAGGTTTTGATCATTTGTTACTCCTGCATGTCTGAGTGATGAGTCTGCCAAATTTGGTGAGTTTTAGGGTATGATAAAGCCCCCAAAAGACCATTTCATTTTAGCTCCATTCATTTTCAATGGGAAAAAAATGGCCGAAAAGGCTTAATATTTCAAAAAGCGCAACTTGCAGCATTACCAAAAGTCATAGCTGGATTGTCCTGAACGAGCTGAACATTTTGATATATGAATCGTTGAAATGGCACAAATACTCTAGGAGGAGTAGCGTGCCAAAAAACGTACGGACGGAAGATAGTAACTATAAATATAAACACAATCTCTATAGTGTGAATGCCTTGTTGGCATTCACACAACTAGAAAATTTGCATTTCCTGCGAAAATGCACGTGTGAATGCCTTAGCGCCGCTCCGCCCTTCTTGTGGCGCCCGCGGGAAGTCGAGCTAGTTCACCCTGAAACACTCTCGTGCCTTTCCCGTACCCATTGGGCACCCAATGCGTGCACCCAATTTGGTCCACATTCCAAAATGGCCGCCTTCCCATTTATCGTATTACGTTGACGCCAGAGGGTTTTCTGTGCGTCTTGGTGAATTGGACAAGTGTACCAAATTTCATGATCCTACGTGAAACTAAGGCCAATGCGGAGGGTAGTTTGAAATATTCTAGGTGGCGCTCTTGAGCCGTTTCTTTTGCAATTTTGGCCACGCCCCCAAAATATGTAATTTTTCACCAGTCCTGACGAGTCTGCCAAATTTGGTGAGTTTTGGGATATGATAAAGCTCCCAAAAGGCCAAACGTATTGTGACGGCGTTACGTCTGATTCGCCACATCGCCACGCCCACATGCTCCACCCAAAACGGTCAGTGTTGGAAAGCTTGTTAGACCAACATGTCTTCGGTCACTGGACACACCGTCACGCTGATTAGGTAACAGGTGTCCGATCGGGACGTTCAATGTACAACTGTACACTTCCTGTTGTGAGGGGGCGTGGCTTAATTAATGTCATGATTTGACCATTCAGTATTGCAGGGGACCGGATGTGGGTCAATCACTGAAGGTTTGATGTATTATACAGTTTTCGTGTAGGTGCTATTAGTGTTTCGTTTGTGACGGCGTTACGTCTGATTCGCCACATTGCCACGCCCACATGCTCCACCCAAAACGGTCAGTGTTGGAAAGCTTGTTACAGCAACATGTCTTCGGTCACTGGACAGACCGTCACGCTGATTAGGTAACAGGTGTCCGATCGGGATGTTCAATGTACAACTGTACACTTCCTGTTGTGAGGGGGCGTGGCTTAATTATTGTCATGATTTGACCATTCAGTATTGCAGGGGACCAGATGTGGGTCAATCACTGAAGGTTTGATGTATTAGACTGTTTTCGTGTAGGTGCTATTAGTGTTTCGTTTGTGACGGCGTGACGGCTGATTCGCCACATCGCCACGCCCACATGCTCCACCCAAAACGGTCAGTGTTGGAAAGCTTGTTACAGCAACATGTCTTCGGTCACTGGACAGACCGTCCCGCTGATTAGGTAACAGGTGTCCGATCGGGACGTTCAATGTATAACTGTACACTTCCTGTTGTGAGGGGGCGTGGCTTAATTAATGTCATGATTTGACCATTCAGTATTGCAGGGGAGTGGTTGTGGGTCAATCACTGAAGGTTTGATGTATTAGACGGTTTTCGTGTAGGTGCTATTAGTGTTTCGTTTTTCATGGCGAGATGCCTAACTTTGAGGCCAGGCCACGCCCCTTCAGCATATATGAAAATGCGAGGTTTTGATCATTTGTTACTCCTGCATGTCTGAGTGATGAGTCTGCCAAATTTGGTGAGTTTTAGGGTATGATAAAGCCCCCAAAAGACCATTTCATTTTAGCTCCATTCATTTTCAATGGGAAAAAAATGGCCGAAAAGGCTTAATATTTCAAAAAGCGCAACTTGCAGCATTACCAAAAGTCATAGCTGGATTGTCCTGAACGAGCTGAACATTTTGATATATGAATCGTTGAAATGGCACAAATACTCTAGGAGGAGTAGCGTGCCAAAAAACGTACGGACGGAAGATAGTAACTATAACTAGAAAAACCGCATTTCCTGCGAAAATGCACGTGTGAATGCCTTAGCGCCGCTCCGCCCTTCTCGCGGCGACCGCGGGAAGTCGAGCTGGTCCACCCCGAAACACTCTCGTGCCTTTCCCGTACCCGTTCGGCACCTAGTGCGTGCACTCAATTTGGTCCACATTCCAAAATGGCCGCCTTCCCATTTATCGTACAACGTTGACGCCAGAGGGTTTTCTGTGCGTCTTGGTGAATTGGACAAGTGTACCAAATTTCATGATCCTACGTGAAACTAAGGCCAATGCGGAGGGTAATTTGAAATATTCTAGGTGGCGCTCTTGAGCCGTTTCTTTTGCAATTTTGGCCACGCCCCCAAAATATGTAATTTTTCACCAGTCCTGACGAGTCTGCCAAATTTGGTGAGTTTTGGGATATGATAAAGCTCCCAAAAGGCCAAACGTATTGTGACGGCGTTACGTCTGATTCGCCACATCGCCACGCCCACATGCTCCACCCAAAACAACCAGTCGTGGAAAGCTTGTTACAGCAACATGTCTTCGGTCACTGGACAGACCGTCACGCTGATTAGGTAACAGGTGTCCGATCGGGATGTATTTTACGAGCAGCGCCGGATGTGGTCCGTCACAAAAAAGCGTCCCCCTCAGTCTCTTGGTGTGTGCTCTCTCTCTAGCAGTTAGCAGCCAGTGTGTTACTCTGGAGCCTTATTGCTTGTTTTCGAAGAGTCAGACGAAGACTTTTTAACATGGAGGGTGAACTTATGGATGTTTCTCAGGGCCTACGCGACGCGTCTGGATTTAAAAATAGAATTTCGCCACATTAGCACTCTTCAAAATGGCGTCCGCGACGGCCAAAGAAGCCAGGATTTTACAACAAAACACGGTAAAACAATTATTTCTTTGCTGAGAAAAAATATATTTCATAGCTGACGTTATAGCACAAGTTTTCCTGAGCTTGAGAGTTTCACGAAATGGTCAAATCTGCTGGATTTAAAAAAAGTAGTTCACCATTAGGACTCTTCAAAATGGCGTCCGCAGGGCAGCAAACTTACATACTCAGGGAATCACAAGGAACTCAGGAGACAGAGGCAACAGGAGGAGACAATGCCAGGACAATGATAAACACAGAGATACAGACTTATTTTTGATTTGATTTGATGTTCATTCATTCATTTTAAAAGAACAATACAAAACAGTTTCATCAGATACAAGGATGAATAGACTTTTAGCTGAATGGATGGATGGATAGACAGTTAGCTGGATGGCTGATCTTTAACAAGTTCTAAAATCATTAAAATTTAACCTCAGCTTGTGCCTCTGACCCAACAGAACCTCCTTCAGCAGCAGAATCCTCTGTGGTTCTCTGACTTCATCAGTCTGCAGGACTTCATCAGTCTGCAGGACTTCATCAGTCTGCAGGACTTCATCAGTCTGCAGGACTTCATCAGTCTCTCTCCTGGTTCTGGAGGAGTTCTGACCCACTCTTCTTTCCATTGTTGCTTCAGTTCTTTGAGGTTTCTGCTCAGCTCTCTGAAGGTTTCAGGTTCAGGTTCTGGACTCTGACTGGGCCGTTGATTTGATTTGATTTGATGTTTATTCATTCATTTTAAAAGAACAATACAAAACAGTTTCATCAGATACAAGAATACAAGTAGGATAAAATGAAAGGAGCAGAAAGAAGATGAAATCTTATTATATCTGCCCCTTATTTATTTCACAGTTTGTTCAACCAATGATAACCTTCAAACTACATCACAAAATGAATAAATCTACTAATTTATCTAACTGTAATACACAAACTACATCACAAAATGAATAACTCTACTTAATTTTTCTAACTGTAATACACAAACACACTAAGCTTCATCATATATAGTTTTTGAGCAAGTCCTTTTCGACCTTTTTCTTAAATGTATACATTGGGCAGCACGGTGGCACAACTGGTAGAGCTGCTGCCTCTCAGCGAGAAGGTTGCCGGTTCAAATCCCGGTCCGGGGCCTTTCTGGGTGGAGTTTGCATGTTCTCCCCGTGCATGCGTGGGTTTCCTCCGGGTACTCCGGTTTCCTCCCACAGACCAAAAAACATGCTTGTTAGGCTGATTGGTGACTCTAAATTGACCCTAGGTGTGAGTGTGAGAGTGGATGGTTGTTTGGTGTGAGTGAGACAGGTCCCTCTTGTAAATGAGTCCCCGTGACTCAACGAGGCTAGCCTGTATAAATAAAGGTTGAATGAATGAATGAATGAATTGATTTTGCATTTTTAACATCACTCTCCAGAACATTCCACAATCCAACTCCCTGAATTGAGGTAGACCGTCCCTTTAAGCTGGTTCTGAATTGTGGTTTGATGAATATCTGTCCCTTTAAGATTGTAATAACTTTGTCTAAATTTCTTTGGATATTTAAAGGTAATGTGTTATTATGAGCCCTATACATAACTGATAAAATACTATATTCTACCAATTCCTGGAATTTCAATAAATTTAGCTGAAGAAACAAGGTGTTTGATGGGTGACTGAAATGTTTTCTGGTGATTACTCTTACAGCTCTCTTTTGTAAAATAAAAACAGGCTTTGTAATTGTTTTGCACGCTTTTCCCCAAACCTCAATACAGTACAATAGATTAAATGTGGAACAATGATTGTGTTATACAACATATACAGAGCTTTATCAATTACAAAATCCCTGACTTTATATACAGGTACATGAACACACAGCATGACAATCACAAACACCTGGACAACAAAATGGAGGAGATAAGCAAGACAATTAACAGAGAGACCAGGGAGTGTAGGGATGGGGACCCACCACCTGAGAGCAACATGCTTACAACTGTTATCTTGAAGTTCTAGGGTGTAGAGAGCCACAGAAACGGTTATGGTAGGCCGGATTTGGCCCACGGGCCTTGAGTTTGACACATGCGATCTAGTGGTACTAAAAGTAACAAAAGAAGAAAAAAAACAGCCAAATATGTCTGCAGTTTAGCTAACAGACTTTGGAATGGGTACATTTTGTCCTTGTCAAACCTGTTGAAGAGAACCAAACTAAAT
>JBBPBX010043451.1:0-16949 GCA_038048925.1 Garcialebias charrua | reverse complement strand
GACTGTGCTCGGAGTCAGGTCTGTTGTTGCTGTAAGGTTTATTCTTATTATGTACAATAAACCTGCATAAACTTGCACATTCATTTCAGACTTTCCTTCAGCCTTTTGAATTCGTAACACAATATTGACCCGTTATTGGAGGAACAGCTCACTAAAGTTGAATCTGCTTTACCAGAATCCTGTACAGAAACAAACAAACAAAAACAATGCAAAACAAAACAACTCAAAACATTGTGTTCTGATACTGCTAAACTATATTGTCAGAAGTATTAGTCTGTGTACATTGAATTTACAGACAATATTGTTGTTAATATATAGGGTCCACTATTTTGAAAGTGGAAGTCGGGACTGGGCAGGTCAGTCAGGTTTGTCTCACCAAATTTTAGATACCTGCACCCAAGGAAGTGATTGTAACACATCCAAATGCACTGATATGGTGGTGTGACCCAATACTTGGAACTATTTTGTATCCCCAGAGTCAGAACCAAACATTAAGAAGCATCATTAAGTTCTTGCGCTCCACTAATCTGGAACAAACTCCTGGGCAACACGGTGGCACAACTGGTAGAGCTGCTGCCTCTCAGCGAGAAGGTTGCCGGTTCAAATCCCGGTCCGGGGCCTTTCTGGGTGGAGTTTGCATGTTCTCCCCGTGCATGCGTGGGTTTCCTCCGGGTACTCCGGTTTCCTCCCACAGACCAAAAAACATGCTTGTTAGGCTGATTGGTGACTCTAAATTGACCCTAGGTGTGAGTGTGAGAGTGGATGGTTGTTTGGTGTGAGTGAGACAGGTCCCTCTTGTAAATGAGTCCCCGTGACTCAACGAGGCTAGCCTGTATAAATAAAGGTTGAATGAATGAAAAAAAAACTTTAAATGCAGAAATGATAAGGTTTTTTTATTCAAAGCAAAAAACAACAAAAAAAAAAAACGTTTCTTAGATTTGTCTTTCACTGTTCTATTTAAATGGAAAACAGAAACATCATCAACTGTAGTTAGTCCAATGTTTCTTACCTTCTGTTACACCACTGCAAAAAAACTGCACTCCAGCATTAGCAACATAGCACTCCCCTACAGCGGCTACCGCTTGCTCTCACACACACACGTCACTAAAGACGTAAAAACTTTTGTTTAATATTGGTATGATCATTACAACACCTTTTGTCCATGTCTCAGTCTACATTCTAAACAACTTTGTATAAATACGTTACCTCTTAACGTCGACACAACCGCGTCATGCTGCGTCACCGCGTCTCCATGCTGTTAGCTAACAGCATGGAGCTAACAGCTAATTCCTAGCTAGCTAGCTCACCCCGATTCTTTTTATTTCGCATCAACTGCAACGTTGAGCTATAAAAAACACGATTAAACATGGATAAGAATGTGTAATGTGCATGACAAAGACAGAAACTCTTTACAAATAATGTTATTGTACTTGAGAGAAAAGGTAAGAGCTTACCTTGAGGCTACAGTAAAAGGCTTTACAAAGTCCAAGACTGCGCATGCGTACTGCGCCGTTGCAGAGAGCCTTTTTGTTCTTCTGTGAGGTTTTACGGCAGCTTACATCCTTCCGGTGTATTACCGCCATCTAATGGTACCATCCCTAAACTACTTCTTTTTGTTGACATTCTTATAATTGTAACTGTATCTGTATTGAAATACGTAATAATAAAAGAAAAATAAATAAATAAAATAAAAAGCCTGTTGACGTCAAGTAAAACAAAGTATTTACGTCCACCTTTACTAGATCCCCATTCCAAAATGCTCTTCAAACTGATAGGGCATGTGACTTCTTTTTTCATTTGGTCAGTTTTCCTTTCCTCTGAATATGTAGAACATTCCAAAATGACGTGCTACACTGACTCTGTATCCTGTCAAAAGTCACAATGTCCACTATTGTGTTTCCCTATAATAAATAAAGTATTGTTCAGATTCATATGACCTATTCTTAATCTTGTTAACATTGATTCCTCCCTTAGAGAGCCCATACCCAGAAATCCCTTTTTTACTATATTTTTTCCCCTTGTCCCAAACGTAGAAAAATATGTTTATGGTAAATGGAGCTTATTTATATAGAGTTTTCCAGCCCCAAAGCTCTTTACAATACCAACCATCCACCCATTCATACACACATTCATACACCGGTAGCGGCAGACCCATGCAAGGCGCCATCCAGTCCTACCGGGAGCAACTCGGGGTTAAGTGTCTTGCCCGGGGACACAACGACACATGGTGTGGGGAACCAGGATTCGAACCTCCAACCTTCCGATCGGGGACGACTGCCATTACCACTACGCCACGGCCGCCCCACGGCCGCTTAATCTGTCCTAACCACATATTTATTTTATTAAAATCAATTATATGTTAAATTATATGTTAAAATAAATATGTGAAATGAACCTGCATTATTTGTCTATTTAATATAAACTGCACAGTAGGTATGTTTATGTAGTATTCAGCCTTGGAAAAAAATACAATGTAGAAAATGTTAATGAACTATTGGTTTAAAGAAATTGTAATAGGACAATGCTGTCTGTTCAAAGTTAAACAGAACCTGTATAAAAATAAAATGTTTAATACTTTGAGTGGGCATGCTGATCAAAGAAGCAGATTTGTCTTAATTCAAGTTAGTTTGTTATCTTGAAACAAGATTTTTCACGTTTTACAACACTGCAAAAACGTAAAATCTTACCAAGTCTAATTTTCTAATTTCTAGTCAAAACCTATTATCACACTTAATATAAGTCAAAAACATCTATCTAAGTAAGACATTACAACTTGTTTTGAGACAATGCATCTTGAAAATCTTGATAAGGCAAAAAGTCTTGAAAATATCTATTTTTGAGTCATTTCTTATTTGAAACCAGCTTTTTTGACATTTCGGACTACGGGCGCTGTCCGAAGCTTCTCGATACAACCTCCGGGTCGAATCAAACCCGACATGTTATATAACTGCGACAACAACTGATTGTGTCCGGTTCTAAATGAGCAAAGCCTGAGAAAGTAAATGGCGTCGCGTCATTTGGCCTAACTGTTAGCTAACTAGACAGCACATGTTCCAGCTAGCTGACAAAGCTTCAATTTTTTTCCCTCTGGCTATATAAAGCACAATTATAGTTAAAGTTTTTATTTTTCTCCATCGATGGATAGTAGAAAAATGATTAATTAAAGTTTATTAAACTCACCTTGCACTGGTCTTGTATGAGCAAAACTCCCCTTGCACTGTCCACTACGACGACACTCTCTGTACAGTAGTCAAGGTTGCATTGCTCCGCCTAGTGCACAGGCAGTTGTTATCGAAAGAATTTTCTTCCACCATGAAAAGTAGTCCTTTATAGTTCAACATAAAATTTATATATTTTGGACGGAATTCAATATCTGACTTATCTGCAGTGTATAAATTATTATTCCAAACCATCAGTGTTGTCTTGGTTTAAAGAAAACATTCTAAATTTAAAGTCACAAGAAATGTTTTTTTCTATACATCTTATTTCCCACTCCCGCCTTTTTTCCCTCTTTTTTTAAAATGATGACTTATAAACCAAAGTTGAATCAAATCTCAAATTCCAAACTAGTCAACACATTGGATAACTTCACGTTTTACTTTCCCCGCCTTTTTTCCTAAATTGAAGACTTATAGACTCAAGTTCAATCAACACATACAAATTTGACAAATTTCTTAAATAGTCAAATCAATTTTTTTTTTTCAAACACTTGATTCAAACAACTAATTTTACATTTGTCTTTTATTGGATAAAAAATGTAGTTAATATGCGCCTGTGAAGAAAGAAGAATGTGTTAACCACAGGCTGTGGTTAACACATTCTTCTTTTTTTATCCAATAAAAGAGTGTTTGGAAAAAAAATAGTTTGAGAAGGGGCAGATAAGATTATTTTCTTCGTCTGATTCCTTTCATTTAATGCATTGTTTTATTCCTTGCTGTTTTGTAAATAGTTTTCTTGTGCTTTTTTAATTTGGAATGAATAAAAAAAAAAAATGTTGTACCATGCGGGACTCGATCTCACGACCTTTGGGACTGAAGACGGACGCTTTATCAGTTGAGCTATCCAGCCACATCAGTTCAGCATTGTCAACTTCTCCTTTAAAACGAACCGCCCCCCACAAAATTCTGGCTACGCCCATGATGTCTGCTTCTTCTTCAACTCCATCAGAATCTTCTGTCAACCTCAGCAATGCTTTCAGGCGGCTTGGACATTCATCTCCAATGCTGATGAGATATGACTTAAGAGGGACCCAGTTCTGCAGCAGGCGAGTGATTGCAGGGTTAAGTGACAGCCATCTTGTCACCACATGGCGCAGGATTTCATGGAATTCAACATCACAGAAGTCACAGAACTCTTTCAGGGATTCTCTCCTTTTGGCAGAGGTTGAAAAGAAACTGTATATCTTGAGGACAATATTTTCCACATCAACTGAGAGCTTGTCCAGAGATTTTTTTACAGTGTTATGGACAATATGTGCATGGCAGTTGCCACGAAGGATGTCACTGTTGGCCTCTCTCAATTTTGTGAAGACTGAGTTGTGGATGCCATAATTGACATTTGTGTTGTCAGCACTGAATGCAGAAACATAATCTAGGGATAGATCCAAATTTTCAAGGGAGCTTCGTATAATTTTGACTATCCCCTCAGCAGATTCATCTGGATTTTCAACAAAATCTATTACCTTGCTGACTACTCCATTCTCTGGTGTGAAAAACTGCACAACCAAGGGAAACATCTTCCGATTTCCCTTGTTTGAGGCATCGGTTTGAAGAGAAAATGGTAGTGGGTTCTTTTCACTTTTCAATTTTTGAACCACTTCCATTTATATATATATATATATATATATATATATATATATATATATATATATATATATATATATATATATATATATATATATATATATATATATATATATATATATATATATATATATATATATATATATATATATATATATATATATATATATATATATATATATATATATATATATATATATATATATATATATATATATATATATATATATATATATATATATATATATATATATATATATACATATATATATATATATATGTATATATATATATATATATATATATATATATATATATATATATATATATATATATATATATATATATATATATATATATATATATATATAGGGCCGTGGCGTAGTGGTAATGGCAGTCGTCCCCCGATCGGAAGGTTGGCGGTTCGAATCCCGGTTCCCCACACCATGTGTTGTTGTGTCCTTGGGCAAGACACTTAACCCCGAGTTGCTCCCGGTAGGACTGGAAAGCACCTTGCATGGTAGTCTGCCGCTACCGGTGTATGAATGTGTGTAGCATTCAATGTGTGTAGCGCTTTGAGATTTTCACTAATGAAAAGCGTTATAAATTGAATTCATTATTATTATTATTATTATTATTTATTATTATTATTATATATTATTATTTATATATTATATATATATNNNTATATATATATATATATATATATATATTTATATATATATAAATATATATAAATAAATAAAATTGAAATTAACAAATCTAGACCGCGACACACACACTCCCGTCCCCAAATGTGCTATTGGTGTGTGTTGTTGTAAAGTGCACTTAAAAAGGAAAGAGAAGGAGCAAAGGCTGGCGTTATACCAGTTTCCCCTCCACTCCAACTCTAACCCAGGCCCTTATGTCTATTGCATAATTGTGAGTGAGCATAGGCACAAGGGGCGAGAGTGATGTCATCCCGCCACCCATAACCATAGTGCTCATTCCATTCCCTATATGTGACTTTTATGAGGATGTTTATGAGTGAATGTCTGAAGTGTATAATAAAATTGAGTCCCAGGTGGTTCTGAACAACAGAGATGTAAAAACGTTGTAGCATACCCGAGTCTCAAAATCCCTACATGTATTAATTTGAGATGAAGAGGGCGGAGGTGCGTGGTGAGGGATGGGGAGAAAATATATGCAGGAACAATGCTCCCGCAGCGAGTCAGCTCTCCCGCTGACCCTACATACCCCCCACCCAGTTCGCCAAGGTCCACCCAAGGAGCGAGGCAAAAGAAAACTCCTCTCCGACCGCCAGGCCATTGAGTCAAGACCAGAGAGGGACACGGCCCCGAGGGTTGCCAACAGCAAAACCAACAGCCCACGTCCACCAGGGCCGCCACGACCCCTACGAACCGTAGTCAGTCCGCCGCCCAAGAAGACACAAAATCCCACATGGACGACACGGCCAAGAGCGCCTGCCTAACTGCCGGCAGAGCCAGGAAGCACCGAGAGCGGGCCCCAACCAGGGCCCGCACACCGGCCATGCATAGTCCCAGACCATCATCAAAGACATCCACCTCTTCCCCACCCCAGAAGAAATATTACACCCACCCTTCATACTAACAACTTTCAGAACACATAACACACTAGACACTAGGCATGTAACGAGATCTCGTTGTATGAGATCTCGCGATATCAAACTCCCGCGATATCTCTCGTTGAGAGGTAACGTAGTCTCGCGAGACACTAATGCTAGCAGAGCCCCTAGCAAGTCAGCAAGTCAGCGACAGCGTCGCGGACAGCATGGCTTCGCCGTAGGAAGTTATATAGAAGACGTCCCAACTAGTTTTAAATCATTTGTTTGACAGCATTTTGGATTTCCGATAGAAACGGTAAATGGCGAAAGAGCAACAAACAAGACACGGACAATATGTAAGTACTGCATGAAATGTTTACCGTACACCGCTGCTAACACTAGCACAATGCAACGCCACCTTCAGAACCATCACAGCACTGTGCTTAAATCAGCAACTCCCGTGAAGACAATGCCGAAAGGACAGACAACGCTGAAAAATGTCTTTGCACCTCAGCTCCCACACTCAAGTGCTAGAGCTGCAGCAATAACTAGAGACATCTGCATTTTTATTGCAGCTGATATGAGGCCATTTTCTGTTGTGGAAAATCAGGGGTTTAGGAGACTTCTTCACACATTAGAACCAAAGTACAGCATTCCATCGCGTGTGCATTTCTTTAACAAAGTGATCCCTACTCTTTACGAGGAGTGTAAAGCTAGAGTTGTTCAAACCTTGAAGGAGGCAGAGAGCTTTGCTATAACGACGGATGGCTGGACATCCAGGGGTACGTTAAGCTACATCACCATCACTGCGCACACCATCAACAGCAACTGGGAAATGATAAATGTTGTCCTGCAGACTCTGCCCATTTTTGAGTCCCACACAGGGGCAAACATCGCTGAAGTTTTACAAGAAGCTGTCATTGACTGGGAACTTAAAAGACCAAACTATGGAGTTGCTGTTGTGACTGATAATGCACGTAACATGGACGTAGCTGTACGTGAAGCAGGGTTGGTGCCACATATTAAGTGTTTCGCTCACACTATAAATTTAGCTACTCAAGCTGGCCTCTGTGTAGCACGGGTCTCACGTTTACTTGGGCGGGTGAGACGTGTGACAGCTTTTTTTCATCGGAGTTCAACAGCTACTGCAGTGTTGAAGTCCAAGCAGAAACTTCTACAACTTCCACTGCACATGTTGGTCATGGATGTTACCACAAGATGGAACAGCACATTAGACATGCTGAATCGTTACCTGGAGCAGCAAGCAGCAATAGCAGCAGCTCTCAGCAGCCCTGAGATTAAGCAAAATGCCAGGAATATTGATACACTGGACAGCTGTGACATCAGAGATGCTGAAGACCTTGTAAAATTGCTGAATCCATTGAAGACAGCCACTGCAGTCTTAAGTGAGGAGAAGAGCCCAACTGTATCTCTCATTGTGCCTCGCAAGAACATGATAATATAGAGCATGACACCAAAGGAGGAGGATTCTACCACCGTGGTCGACACAAAAAAAGCAATCCTCAGTAATATTTCAGGCAGATACAGTGGGGATTGTTATGAAATAAAAAAATATTTTTGTCTTTGTGTTATCATTTACCTTGAAGGGGTTTTTCACACGGTGTTCAAATGATCAGTTTCTCTTGTCGAATGAAAAGATGTACTAAAAAGACATAGGATTTGTGAGCATGTACACAGATTTGTCTTGGCAGGTTCTGGTTCTGAAGGAGTGCCCAGTTTGGACCTGTCCTGGCCTCTGGGGGGAGAAGGGTAGAAGGCCTGGCGCCTCTCTGTCTGACAGTTTTATGACTTTGCAGATATATGACTGGCGGGAAGTCACTGGGGGTCTCTTTGTTCTGTGTGGTTGTTCAGCCAGAGGGTATAAAGCTCTCCCTTCCCCCTCTGTTAGCGGTCTGTGTGAGCTGGAAAAGGCACAAAGGTGTCCATCTCTGAAAACTGCTCCATTTTGTGAGATAAATAAGTGTGTAGATTTATAATATGTATAAGCCACTTTAAGGCACAGAAGACATGATTAAACATTTGTAAAACAGTTAATACCTTGATCATAAAGCACTTGTGTATTAATTATACAATAGTGTGTGTGTTTATAAATACCCAGCATTATATACCCAGTCATCAATGTGCCAGTGCCCTTCCCCCTCTCAAACCTGCGAAGACCAGAGTAAGCTGAAACCCCACTAAGAGGCTTTCTGGCAGTAAAGGAGGCAACAGTGTTTAAAGCAGAAACTTTTCTTATTGGTTAAGGCAGGCAACGCCCTACAAAAGAATAAAAGCATGAGTTCTTTCCTCTTCCATCAGTCAACGCAAGGATCAGGTGTTGGCTTTGATTCTTATTCGCCCCAGAATTCATTTTTTGGTTCACTTTGGAACAGAAAGGAGAGATACACTGAAAATACAACAAACACACGTAATTTAAAGTTCCAAAAACCAGTTTAATTATAAGTTTAAAAAGTCACAGAATACATTTGTTCTATTCCTAACATCCATTACATTTGTTTAAAAATGTAGACAATAAGAGAAAAAGAGGAAAAGGGAGAGAGGGAGAGCGAGAGGGAGAGAGAAGAAGGGAGGAGGAGGGAGGAGGTAGGGAGAGAGGGGGACAGGGAGAACATACAACCTGATCCGTGGGCTTACTTCTGCCTTGCTGTTGGAGGATGGAAACTTTTTATACCCTTCTGTGGGGGTTGCCTGCTTTAAACTGACTCTTCTGTGGGGGTTTTGTTTCAGAGACTGTTGTCCCCCCTTTATTGCCAGAAGACAGGAAATACCATTTGCTTTTTTCAGTCTGCAGAACCCTTTTTTCCAACTCACATGAGAGCTGACGGGGGGGAAGTGTGGCTTAACAGCCACCCAGAACAAAGAGGCCAGTGTCTCCTTGCCAGTCATAAATCTGTGAAGTCATAAAACTGCATGCAAAATAAGCATTCCTTCAGTACCAAAGCCTCACATAAGTACATGCTCACATTCTGTCTCCTCTCAGGAAACCCTTACCATTCTATGAGAGAGACTTGATCATTTTGAACGCCGTGTGAAGACTCCCTCAAAATAAATGAAAACACAAAGATAAAGTATTTTTATTTCACAACAATCCCCCTTTGGACCTCATTCTGCTGAGGTCCATCCCAAAAGAAATAAAATCACACACCTAATAACGCAGCTAAAACGCATATATACACAATATTTAATCTGTTTTTCCAAAATCCTCCAAGTTATAGTTTTTTAACAAAAACAGTTGTCTCATCACTTCAGGATCTTGTTTTTCCAGAGTGGATGTGATGAGTCTTACCGTCAAAGACCTTAAACAAGGCACGCAGCAGCACCCGCAGGTTATAAGTATACCTAAGAAAATAGCCAATGATACCATTATAGATACAAACACCTGTTTCCAGTGACCTAAGATCCTTATCAGCCAATTGTCCAATGGGTCGTCCAGACCCGAATGAATTTATTAATATGCAAATTGTAGAATATAAGGAAATATATGCAAACTATGAACGATATTAATAGTAAGCGCTTAGGATATTGCAGAATTATGAACCTTGAGTTCCCAAATTCATCCTCCAGCAGTAAGGCAGTTGCCTCCCTTGAACACACAAAAATAGAGAAAGAAAACCCGATTTATATCACCATCACAGAAACATTAATATACTTTTTACACGTACTCAGGGGCATTCCCCTTGGGTTATTCGGGAATGTCCTCCTATGTTCCAGAGTTTTCTTCGTGTAATGTGAGACTCTAATATGTAGTGTTTTTATCATTTTAGGTGTCTGTTCTATGTGTGCATATTCCTAGCACCGAGTGGCCCCATTTAACAGAGTCCTTCTGAGCCTCGCACGCAACTTACTCGGCTACTTTGGTCTATCAAGGCACAAGAGTTCAAATGCGAGCTCCTCTTGTTGTCCAGCCCAATCCTTTAGCTCCTTCCTGGTTCACGGGCTGGAGCACACTGAACCGTGTGGATCCCCTGGCATTGACACGCACTGCCTGTGGTGTGCGTTCAGCGACCCCCCACGGGTCCTTCCTGACCAGGGCTGTCTGGTCTTGCCTCCCCGGGACTCCGTTGAGAAAACTCCCTCAGCTGGAGCATTTCCAGGAACCACCTATCATAAACAGAATGTGCCACAGCAAACAACACCCAATCAATTATAAATCAGTAGTACAAAGAATGAATCATGCATGTTAGTTGGTTTGGAAGAGGCTTAATCTTCATTAGGGTTAATTATGAGTAGTTTTAAGGCGGTTCATACTTACAAAAAATACTGTACCTTTTCACTCAGCTTATAGCAGAAATTACACACATAACAATAACATCACAAGCGGCAGCAGAGCATAATTAAAAAAATAACATAGCAAGCGGCGGCAAAGCATAATTCACAAAACATTGTACACCTGTGGTTCTATACACCTTCTTCCTGAGTCAATAAGTCACATGTCGTCTAGTCAAGTCAATTGCTATAAATCTACAGAACCATCATATTTCTAAACATCATCTGATCAGGTCCACTTCAGGTTTGAGTGGTTCGAGCCTGCAGGCCAGGAAACATTTCCAAGGGGCGTCCCCCTCCTGCTTCACACACATTTCACAGAGGAAAAAAACAGTGTTTTTAATTGCTCATTTGAAATATGCTTGCATCAATACTCCTTCCTCCATGACATGATTAAAAAACGTTCAAGACCGATGCCGCCTCAATATCAACGCAAGTGAACTTTGTTTATAACGCCAATTTATCAGTTATCCTTATTATTCTTTGTATACTAAAATGTATTTACCATCTTTTAGTTAATTAGTTATTTCTAGGAACATTTGTCAACCTTGTTGTTTCTAGGAAACATTTACAATCTAGTTATTTCTAATTAGTTATTTCTAGGGACCAATTCCAACCTCTCTATTTTTAGAAACATCTGTCAGCCCCTTAACCCCCTTTTGAAACAAAACTCTACCTTGTTTCAATTATGCCAAAGTTATTTGGTTAATAAATTGGAAATTGTGTCTAAATTTACCATCCTTTAACCTTAGCACTAGTGTCAGATGTTTCCTAAACCTCAGCCTATTGCCACCAGTAATTTGGTTTTCACAACCATATAGCTAACAGTAATCTACGATATCATCTCATTTTCTTTAAAATTATAATCATTTACCAAAATGTACCCCTTGTGACACATCAGAATCCCAACATGCACTCCGCCAAGGACAACTGCAAAAACAAAAATATAAAAGTTAACTCGTTTTGGGGTCAGGAGCTAGGATCATTTCCCTTGCTCCCCTTCAGCTTCACCACAGAGTTACAGGAACCAGAAGAAGCAAGTCGTCAGATCCACCTGAGCACAGTATAACTAAAAATCATGAAGCCTGCGCTGGCAGGCCCAAATGTGCCTATGTGTTTCATTAAAAATTTATCATAGCAACTGTAGTTTTGATCCCGGCTACTAAGATCAACGACAGATCCTCACAGATCAATATGGGGTGCGGCCTTTGCTGGTGTGAGTGACTTCAGGACCATTTGTTCTCTTGTCTGTTTGGAGAACGTGTTCAGCTTTCTCTTGTTCCAGCCCCCAGTGAGACGTTCACTGGGTTCTGATTCTCGTCCGGACCCCCCAAATCCGGACCGTATATCCTGGCCATTTGTGTCTGATGACCATGTTTTGACAGTTCTTTGAGAAAGTCTTTGCCTCTGCTCGGCTGAAAGTTTTTGTGGACAGTCTTTTGTTCTTTCGGTGCCTTTGTTGTTTTCAGTCGTTCCTTGCGTATGCCCCTCAAAGTTCTTGAGCAAGGTTGCATATGAATCCAGCCATGTTGTTGTTCTTCCCAGTGAAGTCACAGTGAGTCAGTTTCTGGACACACCTTCATATTAAATCTGATCCGATCTGATCAATAACCACAGTAGCTGAGATTCAAAAGTCAGATGCTGCATGTGTTTTGACAGAGGCCTATCTTAATGCATATTTACCATTATGTGTTCTGTATAGATGAGGTGGGATTTATAAGACTCACTCTTGCCGTTCCATCAACACTGTTCAATGAGGCTATTTAAAGAATTAAAAAATTAAAAAATCATTAACAGACCAGGATCAAATTAATTTTCTGTTAACAAGCTCTATTATGGATCCTTCGATGGAGGCATCTTTTAATCTGATCTGCACAACAGATCCAAAACATTAGTTTACCTAAAAGTGAAATAATCAATTTACCCTGAAACCAAAAAATACTGTAGCCTACTTTTATTTCAGAAAATATAATTTACTATTTCCTAAGACCCCCTTGCTAGTATACAGTCTATGATAATTAGCCAATTCCTTGAGCCTTCTAAGATCTGCCTTCTTGTTGGATTTATTTATGTATCGTGTATATTTTCATGCCCTCCTAAATTGTCAATTTGAAATTATTAAGCTCAGTGGCTCATTTATTCAAAGTAAAATGTGGGCTCTTTCATTTTGGCCTGTTGTTCCAGGTATATAACTATTAGTCCAGGGGTGTCAAACTCATTTTGATCTGGGGGCCGCATACAGCTTAATCTGATCTCAAGGGGGTCAGACCAGAATACTCATTCTAAAGGTCCACTTTCTGTCTTTGTATTAGTGCAAAGAATAAATACATTATATAGATATTAACATTAAATTAATTGTCCTTTCACATTTTTACTCAGTTTAACATTTAAGTGCATTACATATTAAAAAACTGATCAGTGATTGCACGTTTTAAAACATTTATTCAACAAACTGTTTTGTTAAATACCCTGATGCATGCTCAATAATCCAGGTAGAGAAATCTAAAAAAGCTAAATCTGGGCTTCTGGACATACAAAAAAACAGTTCTGTTAAAACCCTTTCCTGCATGTTAAAAGTGCATCAAAATTTAGAAATGAATGAATTTTAAATCCATTTTCCACATCTAGGAAGCAACTGTGAACCCATGAATTGAGCTTCGAGCGTAGCTGTTTTATTACTGCAGATTTTTAAGAAAATAGCGTTTATTTTTATTTTTTATTTTTTTTAATAATTCAGATTCATCTGCGGGCCGACTAAAACCCCCTGGCGGGTCTTTGTCACCCCTTAGTCGATTTTTAAAGTCCAACTCTCCACTTATTATAAATTGAGATTCAATTTATGTCCCCAATAGATTAAAATTAAAGATGTATTTATTTAAGACCTGTCTGTGAGGGCTACTCCCTCCTTAGCACTTTGAGATTTCCATTAATGAAAAGTGCGTTATAAATTGAATTCATTACTATTATTATTATTATTATTATTATTATTATTATTCAAACCCCAATCTGTCCTCTTCTTTTATTCATCTGACTCCAAACAGTTATTAAAATCTGTACCGGCATCCCTTTACTTTTATTAAATGTTTCAAAACGAATGACCCAACTGGATGGCTGAATTAAATTACAAATAAAAGTGACTCCGACCTAGCTTTTTTAGATTTTTCTACCTGGATTATTGAGCATGCATCAGAGTACTCCGACCTATGTTTGGTTTTTCTAGAAATTATTATGCTCCTGTCTGCAGTACCTTTTTCCGTCCATCAGGGGTCTCCATTATACTCAGGCTCAGTGTTTGCCAGGTGTACGATAATTTTCGTATTTGTACGATAATTTTGCCCTCTGTACGATGTACGATAAATAATCCCGACAAAGGCCAAAAATACAATAATTTCGCCATTCTGTAAACGTGTAGTTGTGATTGGTTTCCATCAGCCTGTCGCAACTGTCTGTCGGAGTTTTCCATGAACCCTGAAGGCGTCTTGGAATTCCAGCTAATCGTGCTTTTCTAAATGTGACAGAAGACTTTCTATACAGCTCTTTAATTACCACCAGACAATAATGCGTATTAATGTCTATGGTTCCCCCCAGTACTGACGCCACAAAGCTGTGAGTGCCTGTTAGACGCTACAGTATTCAACAATAGAGTGACTTATTTTGTTTATGATGGGTGTACGATAATCCTACATTTCTCACCTGGCAACCCTGCTCAGGCTATACAGGAATTGACTGTCTTTTGCGTCCGGAACGCTCACAAGACGTGGACATTCACTGGAACTATTCACAAAAGTACGTAATCCACTTTCTCTGCTTCTTATATTGGAAAATACAAGTATGATGCGTTCGGTTCTACATTCTCACGTCCTATACACAAATTATAAGACTACATCTCGTAAACCACGTCGGACCTAGTGGCTCGTTAGCTTTGCTGTTAGCTGCTAAATTCGTCTACAAAAACCAACTTTGGATTATTTAAAGTCGATATTGTTTATCTACACGACGCGCCACTGTACGCTTTGTTAGCGAATCCGATGTGAGCTGTCTACCGTTACAAAGTTATAAAATGTCCGCTGTTGGCAGCCTATGCTATGCTAACGGGAGGTTCACTGCAATTTTCCAACTTTCCCGTTTGTCTAAGTGTTATAACCTAAAATTATTGAGATAGAATGTCATAATCCTTTTTGATCAATCCTTCCAATTGTGACGGTTCATTCGGCCCTAATTAATTTATCTCGAACTATCCGCAAATATTTTATTTGTTTATTCAAAAAACCGTACAATCCTGAGGCCTTCTAGCCTGGTTAAAACCAGACCCTCGTTCAGAGCTGAGCTGAAGTTCTATTCTTTCATTTCACCCACATTCACGCTGTAGAAAATGATCTAGTCCTGTTAAAATGGAGAAGTGTAAACCGTTTTAATGTAATGTTTATTTTTGTGTTTCAGGAACCCAGCCCCAACTCCTGAGGAGGTGGAGAATTCGTTTATTACTCTATTAACTGCTGTATCTAAATAAACTTTGTTCTTAACCTTTGCGCCTCAACGTTTGTTTCATATTTAATCTTCAGATAGCTTGTGACAAGTTTAAGAAGAAAAAGCAATCCATAAATATGTCATACAGGATAAAAATACAGGTAGTCCCCGATTTACGAGCGAGATCCGTTACAACGAGGCGCTCGTAAACCGGAAATCTCGTAATTTGGAACGGCCGCCATTTCGCTCGTAAATCCGGAAATCCGCTCGTAAATTGGAACGGTTTTCGCTAGCGCGCCTAAAAACACTCTATTTTCATCTAAAAACTACTTTTGAGTGCATAAAAATGATCGGAAACGTGTGTTTATATGCTTAACTAGCTAACTGTAGTGAAAAAACACATGAAAACTCAGTATTTTTTTCGTTTTTTCCAAAAATGTGCAGCTCGTAAGTCTGGAACCTCGCAGATCAGAGCGCTCGTAAATCGGGGACTACCTGTACAGTAATCATTATTTTCCTCCTTTCATTTTTGAATTCTTTAAAGTCCATGACTCACCATGTTTTCAAATTACATCGCCATTATTTATTTGTTTATTTAAAAATAATACAGGAGCGTTCATTTATATTGTAGAGAAATAACGCTAAATGTGTTATTTCATGATTTATAGCAGATTTTTAGCAAAAGCTCCGGGAAGATCTGCCCCTCTCTTTTTTCTCTCCCCGTGGGTCAGGAGTTCAGAAAGGTAGCAAAGCAGCGGAGCTCTGAGCGCGCGTGCCCCGTGCTCTCTGGACAGAACCGAGCCCTGAGTCAACAAAAAGAACTCCAAAGGTAACAGCAGAACGGGGAGCCAGGGAGAAGACGAGAGAAGCCACGCGGCTCTTGCTTCTCTCTGGGCAGAAGTTGAGAGGCTTTGAGAGCAGCGAGCAACAGTCCGCAGGGTGTTATATCTTATTAAAACGTCTATAAAATAAATAAAAAATAAAAAGATATGTATGGGAACAATTAAATAAATAACAAGTAGGACCATGCTTTTATTGAGGCAAAAAATATTGTGATATCAAGGTATTTTACTTAATAATTTCTGTATATAGCCTGTTTCAGCTTTTTCAGCTAATTCTACATTTTTAATCCAACTTTTCAGCCTAATTTAGCAAAACCATGCTCTTGTTTAGCTATTTTTTTTTAAATCATTCTAATTAACTTAAACTGTTTATTTTCATTAGACCAGTGTTTTTCAACCTTTTTGGAGCCAAGGCACAGTGTTTTCATTGAAAAAATCACGAGGCACACCACCAACCAGAATTGTAAACAGAGATACTGTACTCTGTATCCGCCTATATTAAATATATAGTCATTCTTATCATAGTGTCTTGGATAGAAATGAAATAAACACAGAAATGTATTTTTATCATTTTATATTTCTTATTTCAATGTGGTCTTGTGACTGTTACATGCTCAAAGCAGCAAGGGGCGATATGTACCATTTAAGTTTACCGGTATATATATATATATATATTTTTTTTTTTGGGTACTTCATTGTGTATTTTATGAGTGTGGACAAAGTCAAACACTAAAGCTGTTTAGAAAACCACTTGGTTTCTAAACTTAAAAATATTTAGATCACAGATCAAAAATTTAAACTGAGAGCCTGTATCATTTTAAGGGAAAAATATGTTGTTTCAAAATTTCATAGCGTCTACAAATCCCAAAAAAATTGGGATAAATCCATTTTTCCCACTGTGCCGTAGTAAGTGGACCCCTTAGCCTTGGCCCCCTCTCGGTCCCCCCAGCAATAAAAGTCTAGCTCCGCCACTGGTCCAGAGCAGCA